>KZ308458.1:1036361-1048830 GCA_000376725.2 Ladona fulva | reverse complement strand
ATACAGAGGTTATTCCTCTTACAAAAGTCTACTAAATTCTGTCCCCTTTCGTTTCTATTTCCTAGTCCGAACCCTCCCACTTCTACTCCATCTTTGCCTTGCCCAACTACTGCATTCCAGTCCCCCATTACAATTAGGTTTTTATTGCCTCTAACCCTTCCCATTACTTCTCCTATTTGTTCATAAACAAGTTCTACTTCATCATCACTATGTTCTCTAGTGGGCAAGTACACCTGAACTATCACCGTGTTTACTGGCTCAGCCTTCAGTTCTACTGTCATAACCCGGTCGCTTATTAGCTCTGTAGCTATCACGGCCTTTCCCGCTTTCTTGTCTAGCACTACCGCAACTCCCCTCTAGAGGAGCAGCCGCCTACTGAGGTACAGACCCTGCGTGGACTACCTTTCATCTACCAATGATAAGTATAATTTATTTCAATTTTTTTGTCATATATTTAGATATAAATCAAAATTATTTTGACTTAGAAAACATAAATTAAACTCAAATGACGATGGTTCAAATTTAATGGCTAGACATTTTTTCTTTATAAGCATATTTTCCAGAGAATCATGCTGTCGAGAGTAACATCGCAATCACCTTCTGGGAATTGGAAGGAAGTTTTGAGGAAAATGGTTGAGGTAAGGTCGACCAAAGATAAGGAGAATTCATTCTAAATTTCTGTCGTATATTTAGATATATTTATTGATAGTTTCCCTTTAGAAAACCTATATTATACACAGTTGACTTTGACTTAAATTTAATCACAAGAAATTTGGCATTTAATTAGAATATTCTCCGGAGAAACATGTCATCCAGAGTATTATCACATACACATTCTGGAAAAGTGGAAGGACGCCGGGAGGACAATTACCGAGTGGAAGTCAATCAATGATAAGTATAATTCATTTTAATTTTATTGTCATATATTTAGATATATATCCTAATTAGTTTGAATTAGAAAGCATCAATTTAATTGTAGAAATTTGGCCTTTACTTTAAATAATCTCCAGAGAAACATGGCGTGCAGATTAACCTCACATTCAGATTCATATTCTGAAAAATAGGAAGGACGCCGGGAGGGCAATTGCCTTATGGAGGTCAACCAATGATAAGTAGAATTCATTTAATTTTTTTCTCGTAAGCTTAAATACATACATACATAAGTGTTCTACCTTTCGGTAGGTCCATGTGCCCTAATATTCCCTATGCATAGCCCTTTCCTTCGCTACCTGGTAACTCACCCCACCCTTCATGTCATCTAACATTTTCTGCCTTTGCCTTCCCCTCTGTCTTTTCCCTTGAAGTCTTTAAAGGCTATGCGTTTTAAGGAGTAGTCAACAGAGTTTCTAAAAAGTAGCATATTTCTCGCTGGTTCATCCTTACGCTATAAATATTAAGGTTTCCTTTCAGTAGTAATTGATCGTTTAAAATGCGCATTCAGGAAGTATTTGGGACTGCTAATAGGACCGAGAGGGCTATGGGTATTTAGCAATGCGTTCCTAGGGGCAGTCAATCGAGTGTTAAAGAAGTTGTTTATTTCTCGCTCGTTCGTCCACTATTTGAAAATTGTTGCTCAGTTTGAAATCCACACGAGAAGGAATATTGGAATTCGAGGGGGTACAACGCAGAGCGGTTCGTTTCATTAAGGTAGATTATAGCTTCGATAGCGATTTATCAGAGGCGATCAAAACCTTCAGCTGGGAATCTCATACGAATGGAGGAACCGAGGCACACTTTTTCCAGAAATTTTCTAGTACCGATTTTTGCGACAAAATACGCGACATCGAGATTCCTGTACTGGGCGATTTCTGAAACCAGACCTGCAAGAAATTTCTCAAGATTTAGCGAGAACGGATAGCTATTAGTGATCCCTTTTTCCTGATGGTATTAGGATTACCAGTCAGGTAGCTTATTATTAGGTTCGGTGTTTTCTCACTCCCTGCCATACGGAGTGTGGCAATTCGCGAGATTCAAATGTAAATGTGAATGACATTCTCCTAAATTTATTTATTTTTTCGTTATTTTCAGGTGAATACTGACTCTGGACCTCCTGAATGATGTAGAAAATATGAGTACAGACAGACATATCTATTTACATTCAAGTTCATTCCTCTTAATTTTCTTTTGCAATTAAGAAACCGTACACAATGGGGCTAAGACTTTTGAATTAATTAATAAATGGAATTTAAGCTTAATCACAATTGAGATAATTCTTTGTTCAAGTCTCTCAATCATACCTCATCTCAGGTTTACTTTCCATACAAGTATTTAATGATTTAATTCATAACTGTTTATTTACAGACAAAATGTTCTGAATTCTCGAGAGGTCTTTATGCTGCCAGTTTCGATTTTAACTCATTGGAAGGAATGTATGCCTTTAGCATAGGAGTGCATATGAATGTATGCTTAGTGTCATATCAGCTTGTGAGTCATTCAAAACTTAATTTTCCATAGATTTATTGGAATTAAATTAACTATGCCTTGGAGCTTTCTTTAAAAAGCTAATTTTTAATTACTCTTACAAAACAAGATGCGAGGCAATAATTATGTATTCTATAAGAATAAGTTCCATTCTAATTTATTGCATTCCTTCCTTTACAGTAGAGAACAGAAGCTTCTGATCTCCTCCTGGAAACTCCTGATGGATACATCTCTCTGCGGGTACTTTGATTCTTACTCCTTAACCTCGTGTGAGTCTTAATCTTCAATTAAATCTAATTTATCATAGAACTGAGGCAATCTTTCTATAAATAACGGTTCTTCCTTAGGCTGAATTTCATTCTAACGTAAGCCTATTAGTCAATTAGCTTCTTTAAATTTTCAATTCAGCCTTATATATCTTTATTTTTCGAGACAAATAATGATAACTTTTATAACAATGAATTTTTGGTCAGTAAGACCTAAATTTCTTTAAATAACTTCTTGACTTTTTTTACTGCCAAATAAAATTTTAATAAATTGGAGGCATTATTTGGTTGCTGTAGCTTAGAAAGTAGTGCATTTCTATGTATTGACTACCTGCTCTATAGGGGGCGATTGAAGTCATGCATCTCTTGTCCTTAGCCTTGGATGAGGTCTATAGAAGCAGGCATCTCTTTCAGGGGCCTTTCTTTCACCTTCTTCTCCAGCGGTGAGCTAACTAAGTTCTCACTTCTCAGCTGGTCGCTCTATCCCTCTATAGGTCGGAGCTTGCTCCAGGACCTGTGGCAGAGGGCTCCCTATGCATGAATAGGGATGAACCTCAATGCACGTCACAAGGGACTGGGGGGGTCCACTTCTTAGGGCTNTACAGAGGTTATTCCTCTTACAAAAGTCTACTAAATTCTGTCCCCTTTCGTTTCTATTTCCTAGTCCGAACCCTCCCACTTCTACTCCATCTTTGCCTTGCCCAACTACTGCATTCCAGTCCCCCATTACAATTAGGTTTTTATTGCCTCTAACCCTTCCCATTACTTCTCCTATTTGTTCATAAACAAGTTCTACTTCATCATCACTATGTTCTCTAGTGGGCAAGTACACCTGAACTATCACCGTGTTTACTGGCTCAGCCTTCAGTTCTACTGTCATAACCCGGTCGCTTATTAGCTCTGTAGCTATCACGGCCTTTCCCGCTTTCTTGTCTAGCACTACCGCAACTCCCCTCTAGAGGAGCAGCCGCCTACTGAGGTACAGACCCTGCGTGGACTACCTTTCATCTACCAATGATAAGTATAATTTATTTCAATTTTTTTGTCATATATTTAGATATAAATCAAAATTATTTTGACTTAGAAAACATAAATTAAACTCAAATGACGATGGTTCAAATTTAATGGCTAGACATTTTTTCTTTATAAGCATATTTTCCAGAGAATCATGCTGTCGAGAGTAACATCGCAATCACCTTCTGGGAATTGGAAGGAAGTTTTGAGGAAAATGGTTGAGGTAAGGTCGACCAAAGATAAGGAGAATTCATTCTAAATTTCTGTCGTATATTTAGATATATTTATTGATAGTTTCCCTTTAGAAAACCTATATTATACACAGTTGACTTTGACTTAAATTTAATCACAAGAAATTTGGCATTTAATTAGAATATTCTCCGGAGAAACATGTCATCCAGAGTATTATCACATACACATTCTGGAAAAGTGGAAGGACGCCGGGAGGACAATTACCGAGTGGAAGTCAATCAATGATAAGTATAATTCATTTTAATTTTATTGTCATATATTTAGATATATATCCTAATTAGTTTGAATTAGGAAGCATATTCTTTTCACTATAGAATATGGCTCATATTTGATTGCAGGAAATTTTGCTTTTTTGATAGAATATTTTCCAGAGAAACATGGTGGCCAGTGTTACGTCGCATTTAAATTCTCAAAAAGTGTAAGGACGTAGGGACGAAAATAGCCGAATTAAGTTCTATGAAAGATAAGGTGAATTTATTGCAATTTTATTGTCATATATTTATATTTAAATCATAATAACTTTGACTTAAAAGCCATAGATTATACTCAAATGACGATGGCTCAAATTTAATGGCAAGTAATTTTTCTTCTAAATAGCATATTTTCCAGAGAATCGTGCTGTCCAGAGTAACCTCGCATTCACATTCTGGAATGTTGAAGGAAGTCGAGAGCACAATGGTAAAGGGGAGGACGACCAAAGATAAGGAGATTTCATACTTATTTTCTGTTATATATTTGTATATATATATCCTTATTATTTAAACTTCGTAAACATATACTGTACTCAATTGACGATGACTTACATTTAATGGTAAGAAATATTTCCTATTTGATAAAATTTTTTCCAGATATTCATGGTGTCCATAGTAACATCGCATTCACATTCTGGAAATGGGAAAGGACATGATATGGACAGTGGCCGAGTGGAGATCGAGGAAAGGTAAGGGGAATTCATTTCAATTTTCTTTTCATATATTTAGATGTATATACTGATAGTTTTGTTTTAGAAAACCTATATTATGCACAATTGACGAAGACTTCAGTTAAATTGTAGAAATTTGGCCTTTACTTAGAATATTCTCTAGAGAAACATGTAGTTCAGAGTAATCTCACATTCTCATTCATATTCTGGAAAATAGGAAGGACACCAGGACAATTACCTTTTGGAGGTCAAGCAATGATAAGAATGATTATATCTAGGCAAATTATTGTTTCAATTGCGTTTTATCAGAGGTGATCAATACCATCAGCTGGGAATCACATACGAATGGAAGAACGGAGGCACACTTTTCCAGAAATTTTCAAGTACTGATTTTTGTGACAAAATATGCGACATCGAGATTCCTGTACTGAGCGATTTCTGAAAGCAGATCTGCAAAAAATTTCGCAAGCTTTTATGGAGAACGGATAGCTATTAGTGATCCCTTTCTCCTGATGGTATTAGGATTACCAGTCAGGTAGCCTATTATTAGGTTCGGTGTTTTCTCACTCCCTGCCATACGGAGTGTGGCAATTCGCGAGATACAAATGTAAATGTGATTAAATGTGCTTATTTTTTCTTTATTTGCAGGTGAATGCTGACTCTGGACCTCCAGACTGATGTAGACAATATGAGTAGACAAAGACTTTTCTATTTACATTCAAGTTCATTCCTCTTAAGTTTCTATTGCAATTAATAAACCGTACATAATGGGGTTAAGGCTTTTGAATTAATTAATAAATGGAATTTAAGCTTAATCACAATTGAGATAATTCTTTGTTCAAGTCTCTCAATCATACCTCATCTCAGGTTTACTTTCCCTACAAGTATTTAATGATTTAATTCATAATTGTTTATTTACAGACAGTATGTTCTGAATTCTCGAGAGGTCTTTATGCTGCCAGTTTCGATTTTAACTCATTGGAAGGAATGTATGCCTTTAGCATAGGAGTGCATATGAATGTATGCTTAGTGTCATATCAGTTTGTGAGTCATTCAAAACTTAATTTTCCATAGATTTATTGGAATTAAATTAACTATGCCTTGGAGCTTTCTTTAAAAAGCTAATTTTTAATTACTCTTACAAAACAAGATGCGAGGCAATAATTATGTATTCTATAAGAATAAGTTCCATTCTAATTTATTGCATTCCTTCCTTTACAGTAGAGAACAGAAGCTTCTGATCTCCTCCTGGAAACTCCTGATGGATACATCTCTCTGCGGGTACTTTGATTCTTACTCCTTAACCTCGTGTGAGTCTTAATCTTCAATTAAATCTAATTTATCATAGAACTGAGGCAATCTTTCTATAAATAACGGTTCTTCCTTAGGCTGAATTTCATTCTAACGTAAGCCTATTAGTCAATTAGCTTCTTCAAATTTTCAGTTCAGCCTCATATATCTTTATTTTTCGAGACAAATAATGATAACTTTTATGACAATGAATTTTTGGTCAGTAAGACCTGAATTTCTTTAAATAATTTGACGTTTTTTACTGCTAAATAAAATTTATTATATTGGAGGCAGTATTTGGTTGCTGTAGCTTAGAAAGTAGTGCATTTCTATGTATTGACCACCTGCTCTATAGGGGGCGATTGAAGTCATGCATCTCTTGTCCTTAGCCTTGGATGAGGTCTATAGAAGCAGGCATCTCTTTCAGGGGCCTTTCTTTCACCTTCTTCTCCAGCGGTGAGCTAACTAAGTTCTCACTTCTCAGCTGGTCGCTCTATCCCTCTATAGGTCGGAGCTTGCTCCAGGACCTGTGGCAGAGGGCTCCCTATGCATGAATAGGGATGAACCTCAATGCACGTCACAAGGGACTGGGGGGGTCCACTTCTTAGGGCTTTAGGTAATCCCTCCAAACCCTCCCTTCCCCCCATCATCGGCTGAATACGAGGAAAAGCAGGAAGGACCTCGGTGCAACAAGTCCAGGAGTAAGACTTGGTAATATGTCAAGAAATTAAAGGTAGAGAAAGGGTAAGATAGATTAGGAAATATGATGGAAAGTAGGATAACGGAAGGTGCTTAAGAAATACAGTTCTTTTTCCGATCTATCTGAAAAACATGTTTAGTATATAGAATAGGCTTGCTCAAATAAACAGCTCAAGCAGAAAATTGATGTGGAATAAGATACCTGAATAATTACCATTCTGAAGAGATAGGTTAGATTAATCAGAACATAGTTATGTGATGCTATGTATTCTTTTACAGATATATAGGAAATTATTTTTAAATACCCTAATGTTGTACCTATTTAGCAGTAAAAAATACATCTACATACTCGTATATACCCTGCAAGCGGACTTTCTGCGTGTGGCAGGGGGTGTAAACACCAAGGGTTCGAGTGACTTCTTTAGTTTATTATTATTGCGTATCGTTGGCGGAAAGAATGAGTCCCTATCTATCTATAAAACATGTTTAGTATTCAGAATAGAATCGCTCAGATGAACTTAAATGGTAGAAAAAGAGATAGATAGTTGAGAAACTATAAGGGAATTTGGGGTAAGTAAAAGTCTTTAAGGAACAAATTTAGTTTTCCATTTCCGTCAGTAAATATAAAAAGTATTTTGAGTTAATATTGTTCTTCGCCGAGAATTAAACAGGAGGTTAAAATAGCTTTAATTCGTAATAGGTCGGGTAAATTCATTCACAGAGTATAATTAATACAGAGAGTAATAATAGATGCTCTTTCATGCATCTAGAAATAACGTTTTTTTACTGTTTATGCTTCTCAGATTTCCGTAATGTTTCACATGATTGTGCTTAATTATTCCCAATGCAGTTCTAACAAGCTTCTCGAAGCTGTGAGTCTTTCTCAGAAATCTGTAAAGCGTGAAAATTCAGTAACAATGCGGATTCAGTATCGTATAGGTGCTGTCTCCATCCTCTCCTAATCTACCTCGTGAGTCGAATGAAGAATAAACATTTCGTCAGTAACAGAGCGGAGAAAAATTGCAGGGAGATGGGAAAACTGCAAGTGGCAGGGGGTGTGAACAACCAGCGATATATGTGTATTTCTTTCCGATTAGAAGTTGATTTATAAAGACATGTCCCTGTATCGACCTTTCTATTTTAGTTCGCAGTAGAGCATGCCGAAATACTGCGAATCCTTCTTTTCACTCAATCCATAAATACATTTTCTCCATATTTATCTAGTACTCAAAACCTACACACAGATCTATAATTATTTAACGACTCAAAAAGGTATCAGAGAGTATTGCCATAAAGGTGGCTATTTAATTATTTAATTTTGTCAACTATTCGCGATTCCCCTTGCGCTATATCACATACGAATGCCACTGCGTACTTGTTTCATCTTTACGATAGATGCTGCTTACACAATAAAACAGACGAAACGTAGAGTTCAAAGGATAGTAATATATTGGAAGCATTTTTCCCTAATTACGACTGCTAAGTTAAAAGTACTAAAGACCGCATAGTTATATATAAGGATACCCTGCCTTATAAGATGTCCGCTTAGTTTTCTAAAGACAGTGCTTCAATTACGATAGCAACGCTTACTTTTCATCACAAAAAGCTTAAATTTATATAGCACAGATGATATCCTAAGTGTAGGTTTTAAAATGATACTAAGAAAGGCATACCTCTGTCGTAAATTAGCCAGGATAATAAAAATCCCGCTTTGCTTACCGAAAGAAGACAGTAGGTCCGCTTAGTTTCTTTAAGAATATGCTGTTATAATGCTAGAAATTCTAAGTTTTCCCATTAGGCAACTTAAAATACGATAGGCCCGCTATGTTCCAATAACAAAATGCGATTATCATGATAGGAATTCTTAGTTTTCCCATCAATTAGCTTGAATTAAGATAGATCCACTTAGTTTTTTTTTAAGAATATGAGGTAATAATGATAGAAATTCTTACTATTCCCATTAGTACCTTAAAATACGTAAGGTCCACTATTTTCCCTTAATAATATGTTGTTATAATGATAGGAATTCTTATTTTTACCAGCAGTTACCTTACAATACAATAGATCCGCATAGTTTTTTAAAGAATATACTGTTATAATGATAGGAATTCTTATTTTTACCAGCAGTTACCTTACAATACAATAGATCCGCATAGTTTCTTTAAGATTATGCTGTTTTAATGATGGAAATTCTTAGTTTTCCAAATAAATAGCATGAATTATGACAGATCCGCTTATGTTCTTTAAGAATATGCTGTTATAATGACAAAAATTCTAAGTTTTCCCATTCGTTAGCTTAAAATATGAAAGTTCCGCTATGTTCTCTTAACAATATGTAATTATAATGATTGGAATGCTTAGTTTTCCCAATCATTAACTTGAATTACGATAGATCCGCTTCGTTCCCTTAAGAATATGCTGTTATAATAATACAAATTCTTAGATTTTGCAATTAGTTACCTTAGAATACGATGGATCCGCTAGGTTCCATTAACAATATCCTGATATAATTATAGAAATGCTTAGTTTTCCCAATAATTACCTTGAATTACGACGAATCTGCTTAGTTTCATTAAGAATATGTTGTTTAAATGATAGAAATTCTGGGTTCTGCCACTAATTACTATAAACTACGATAGGTCCGTTAAGCTTCCATAACATTATGCTGTAATAATGATAGAAATAGTAAGTTTTCCCAATAAATAGCTTAAATTACGATAGTACCGCTTAGTGCGTTTAAATATATGCTGTTATAATGATAGAAGTTCTTAGCTTTCGCATGGGTTATCTTGAAATGCGATAGGTCCGTTATGTTCCCTTAAATATATGCTGTTATAATGATAGGAATTCTTAGCTTTCACAAAAATTGCTTGAATAACGATAGATCCGCTTAGTTTCTTTAAGAATATTCTGTTATAACGATAGATATTCTAAGTTTATGCATTAGTTACTTTAAAAATATGTTCCTATATAATCGGAATGATTAGTTTTCCCAATAATTACCTTGAATTACGACGAATCTGCTTAGTTTCATTAAGAATATGTTGTTTAAATGATAGAAATTCTTAGTTCTTACCTTTATTTACATTAAAATACGATAGGTCCACTAACAAGGTTCCCTTAACAATATGCTGTTATAATGACAGCTTTGCTTTAATATCGCAATAATTTGCTTGAATTACGATACATACGATAAGAATCCTTAAAAACATGGTATTATAATGATAGGAATTCTTGGTTTTTCCATTAGTTACCTTAAAATATGATAGGTCCACTACGTTCCCATAACATCATAATGTTATAATGATATGAATGTTTAATTTTTCCAATTATTATTATAGTTTTCCTAATAATTGGCTTAAATTACCATAGGTCCGCTTAGTTTCTTTAAGAATATGGTGTTATAGTGATAAAAAATTCTTAGTTATGTTAAAATAGGCTAGGTCCGCAAAGTTTCCGTAACAATATGCTGTTATAATGATGGGATTGCTTAGTTTTTCCAATAATTAGCTTGCATTACGATAAGTCTGCTTAGTTTCATTAAGAATATGCTGTTTAAATGATAAAAATTCTTAATTTTTACCTTTATTTACCTTATATACGATAGGTTCGCTAAGTTCCCTTATCAATATGCTGTTATAATGTAGGGAATGATTAGTTTTACCAAAAATTAGCTTGAATTACGATAGATCTGCTTAATTTCATTTAGAATATTCTCCCAAGAAAAAATGGGCTTGAAAAGAGTCTGACGGGACCGGGAATCGAACCCTGGTCTCCCAATAACCGGTCGGGTGCTCTGTCCGTTGAACTATCCTGGCAGAAAAATTGGGAGGCTCGGGATCGATTCCCGGTCCCCTCAGACCTTTTTTCAAGTCCATTCTTCCTTGGGATTTTTCCTGGGTGCGCACCATCTTGCGCAAAGTCACCCTTACTCGTTTTCCTGTGTTAGAATATGCTGTTTAAATGATAGAATTTCTTAGTTTTAACCTTTATTTACCTTAAAATACGTTCGGTCCACCATTTTCCCTTAATATTATGCTATTATAATGATAGGAATGCTAAGTTATCCAAATATTTACCTAAATTTACGATAGATCCGCTCAGTTTCTTTAAGATATTCCTGTTAAAATGATAGAAATTCTTAGTCTTTGCCATTAGTTACGTTAAATACGATAGGTCCGTTAGTTTCCCTTAACAATAGGCTTTTATAATGATAGGAATGCATAGTTATCGCAATAATTCGCTTGAATTACGATAGATGCGCTTAGTTTCTTTAAGAATATGCTATTGTAATGATAGAAGTTCTTCGTCTTTCCATTGATTACCATAG
Source organism: Ladona fulva (assembly GCA_000376725.2). Lineage (NCBI taxonomy): Eukaryota > Metazoa > Arthropoda > Insecta > Odonata > Libellulidae > Ladona > Ladona fulva. The sequence goes on along the minus strand of KZ308458.1, from coordinate 1,037,636 downwards.
TAGTATAGGTCCACTAAGTTTTCTTAATATCATACTGTTATAATGATAGGAATGCTTAACTTTACCAATAATCAACTTAAATAACGATAGATCCGCTTAGTTTAATATGAATATGCTGTTTAGATGATATAAAATCTTGGTTTTCGCATGGGTTACCTTGAGGTACAATAGGTCCGCTATGTACCCTTATAATTATAGCAATGCTTAGTTTTCCAAATAATTAGCTTGGATTACTGTAGATTCGCTTAGTTTCTTAAGAATATTCTGTTATAATCATAGAAATTCTTATTTTCTGCTATTAGATATTGAAATTGAATCCTAAAAAGATAGGAGACTAGAAGCTAGATTGCGATTGCTCGATAAATTAAGGGAAAGTACATTTGCGGAAGATATAGTAGATATTATGAGACCCCCCTGCTACCTTGGACGATCCGACAATGAGCGCAAAATAAGAGAAATAGATGCTAGGACGAGTCGATTTAAGAATTCATTCTTTCCGCGAACTATACATGATAATAATAGGCTAAAAAAATAGTCCGAACGCCCGGTGTTTTCATCCCCTGCCACACGCCGTAAGGCGGCTTGCAGGGTATTTATGTAGATGTAGATGTAGATTAGATAAATTAAGAAAATATATATACAATTATCGGAGATAAACCATTTATAAATCATCATTATAACACCAGTAATATGCTACAATATTGTGAAGTGTTAACAAAACATAGATCATATCAGATACTAAATGAAGTTAAAATCATAACAACAGGAGAGTCAGTAAAACATTTCATACAAAGAAAATAACAATCTTAGCTTCAATTACGAGAGTTCCGCTTAGTTTCTTTAAGACTATAGTGCTATAATGATACGGATTCTTAGTTTTTGCCATTGTTTAACTGAAAATACGATATTGTCTGTCCAACATCATGAAGACACAATGGAACTCTTATGGCCCCGTGCATTTCTTATGGGAGATCGGCGCGCGCTGTTGCCACTTTTGCATAAAAAAGACGGTTTGCAAAAATTAATTTCTAATACTTTTATCATACAGAAAAAGTAATTCCGCACAGCATGGTGCAATTTAATCGATGTTAAATAATATCGTAATCGAAGGAAAAATAGGAAAGTGATACTTTCGAGAAAATCGGGAATAAGTTGCGGTTTTCTTTGAACCGATATATTTAGGTCTACCTTTCAAGAAACACGGTCTTTCTTTGTATCACTATCTGTCTCATTTTATTCACATTCCACCAATGCTATTACTTTTCCTGTTAAAAA
>KZ308458.1:966259-1021735 GCA_000376725.2 Ladona fulva | reverse complement strand
AGGAATATTGCCTATACCAAAGCTGAGACAAGAACTAATAATTTAAAGAATTTTTTTGTTTGTTCTCCTGACTTTATGCTTGAGGAGATAAAAACGAGAAGAATAGGCAAAACACAAAATGGATATTCAAGGAAAGGCTGATCAAGAAATATGAGCAGGTATTATTGATATCAATAAAATCTCTGGTTTATCTGAAAATGAATCCAACAGTTTTGGATACCTTTTCAATAACATAATTTATATAATAATCCAAGTTTAACTGAGGGTCCATATTAACTTCAAGGTTTTTAGTGATGGAGGTGCATTCAACTAGATAATCTTCTTTGTAATAATAATGAAAAATTGGATTGGACTTGTGAAAAATGAAATAGAATAACATTTTGAGTTGTACAGTTAGCATTGCAACATCGAGTTAAATCGTTTAAGTCTGACTTTAGAGTTAGCCAGTCATTCAAATCTTTGATTGTACAGAACAATATAAGTTCATCAGCAAAATAAATATTGAATGTTATCAACTTGGATGACTAAAGCATTAATTAAATTAATTAAAATTAAAAACAGAAATTAAAATATGTGGGACCATTGAGGAACACCACAAGGAATAGTATACTGAAAGGATCAAAACTTTTAATTTTGACAGTTTGAGATCTTTTAACTTGATAACTTTCAAGCCAATCAAGGACTGGACCAGAGAAACAAATGGCAGAGAGTTTAGCAATGAGCAGGAAATGAGGATCTAGGTTTTGAGAAGTCAGTATAGACAGTATCAACTTGAAAACCTTTATCATCAAGGATATACTTCTGAAAAATTAGCAGGTTATTATAGGTTTTAGAGCATTAGTTGATAATGCCTGATATTCTGAGATTATTTTTGTCTCGATAAAGGAAATATGATATGAAGTACCAAGGGTTCAAAGAGCTTGAAAATGGTGGACAATTTGGCGATTAGATGTTAGTTAATTGTTTGATTTGTCACTAGATTTGAAAATAGGAATGCCATCACTGGCTTTAAATATCAAGAAATTCACAGAGACAGAAAGTAATTAAAGAGATAATAAATGGGTTCTAAGTGAATTAATATTTGATTAATTGTACGCGAGGGAGATCATTTTTTTTAACTAATGAAAACAATTCCTTGCAGCATTTATAGTCAAGGGGGCAAATACTTAATTATCAGAGTATCAGATGATTTTCCATAAAAATTGCTAAATACAGTCTCCTAAAAGTCTAAAGACTTAAGATGCCATTTTATATAGACTATGATGACTTAGAAATCAGTGCAAAAACAAAATTATGTGTGAATTAAATTTGAAATAGCTATATTTTTTCAAGGAACAATGTATAATACCCTAATAATAATAATGTCTCAAAGCTGCATTTTGTTCTTGAGGATCAAAAGAAGGCCATACTTAAACTATATTTTGAGAATTGTTTACTATGTAATTTACTTCTGAAAAGAAATAGANAAAGTATAAAATAAAACAAATCAAAACCTGCAACAAACTTCGGCACACACAGTAAAAATAAAATGTAATACACAAAATTCCAGTACAGTACATATAAAATGGACAATAAAACCTGCAACATTATAATTATATCAGATAAGACGGCTCTGATATCTGATACAACGGCACACATATTAAAATACAAGTAAAATATAATATGAAAAATTCAGTGTAATATAAATGAACAAAAAGAGTACAAATGAATATATAAAGTCATTAAATATAAAAATCATTAACAAAGAATCATCCGAAACACATCCTGACTACAGTTTGCTAGGCACATCATATGATATATATGATTATGGAACATGTAATTTGTTCTAGCATACGGTATATCGAAAAGGTTTGGTCTACGCTAGTTATATCCGGGATTATGGTATGCAATCAAGCTGCGCAAGTAATCAAAATCAATTCTATGGTTATATAATTTTTTGAGAAATTTTAGGTTTAAAAACTACCTTCTCTGTTCTAAATGAGGTATATTGTATGCAAGTCTAATATAATCATAGGGTATATGAGAACTTGTAGAGAAGACAAATTTATGTAAGAGCTAGAAAGAAAGTATGGGAATAAATAATTATTTTGTCACATGCAGATTGCCACATTCTATTAATGTAATCACTTGTCTCACTATGATGGGCATTTTTGGAAGACACTGGGAGGCAGTGAAGCCTACTCTGTTTTCATAATATCTTTTATGGCAAAAAGCACATTTTATCAATCATTGCTTCCTTAAGAACATTTGTAAAGTCACCTTCTTTTACTTCTTTTTCAAATGTGATTAGTACCAACCATTAGATGAAAACAGTTGCATTTTAAGGATGACCACACATAATACTACATCTAAATGGCTACTATAGAGGTATACTCGCTATGTTAATGGGACACTCATCTTAACATTTTCCATTTTATCATCACAAGAGCCAAATATAGAATTTTCTTTATAAATAAGAGATTTTTGCCGTAAAACCACCTTTAAGGCACCTCAGATAGCTTTGCCACTGGGTATCCAATGACCTTGAAAATGGATGCCTATAATTTTGGGGAACTAATACGTACATTTGCGAGAATCTAAAACAATGTTTTTTCACTTCTGGACTCCTGAAGAAAAGTGGGTTTGTCTTACAACCAGAGGCAAAATTCTTGACTTTAACTGGATTGCATGATCTGGATATTTATGTTTACGAGTGTAAGTATACAGATAGTACAATTCTGTTTGAGGTAAAGAAACATCAACATTATCTCTAATTACAAAATGTTCACAATGGTTACAATTGGATTGTAAAAAGCATCAATGCTGTCATGGTATAAACTGCTATAATGTTAGTGCATTGGATTCAGAGCAACGTTATGAATCATCTTAGTTTTCCGCCAATTAGAGAGATCAATTCAGTTGCAATCTCACCCTTCAGAGTATTGCACTGACAGAGAAAATAACTCATTGCACTGAAGAATTCAAAAGAAAAGTTATATTATTTGCAGAAAAGAATTCCAATTCTGACACAAGAAGAGTATTTGGGGTTTCTAAATGTAATGTTAGATGCTGAAAACAAGGTAGAAAAAAGGTTTTCACTCATGAGGAATAGCATTCAGTCAAACTATCGTTAATTAATATTCAAAATAAAATTTTTCCCTTGTGGAGTTCTAAAAAAGGGGCATCATCTTAGTTTCATGCAAATATGGTATATGTATGCAGACAGGCAGTTAATTCATCAAGGCAATCAATACCTCCAATTCATCAGGACATTTTTTGAGAAGAGAGAAAACAGCCCTAAAAGAAAAGTACTTTGAATTTGTTCATCTATATATGAAGTATACATATGGCACCCAAAGAGATAATCCTTGCATGCATCAATAAGAAAGGTTCTAGAGGAAAACCACATATTTTGTTAAAAACTGATGCCATGGAAACTGATTAGATATAGTGAAGAAAATAAGGAAAATATTTATCAGGATCATGTGATTTTGAAGATCATTTTCTTCCTCAAACAATTTATATAAAACTAGGATAAACAGAATATGCACCTCTGTCATGTGAAGCAACTTTGATAAATATGCATAAATACATGAAAAAATGATTTCATTGACAGAATGTGATAATCTACAAGTGTAAGAATAAATGTTTTGTGAAAGATTTTGCCAATGCTTCATTCCAGCCCTCGTAATATATTGAGCTGACAAACCATTTCATAATAATTATTTAACCCTTTCTATGGCAGCAGGGGCTGTTCTTGGCCCTGGTGTTCTTGCTCCAGAAGACACACTATCCTTCACAATGGAGTCTTTAGCTGAGCTAGCTGCTGTTGGCCTCATAAAGCTTAAACCAACTCTAGAAGAAGGGGCACTTGTAGGAGAAGGGAGACGAGATGGCACTTGGCTATCACGGCTTGAAATACGAAAACTTCGACTGATAATTCCAGAGCTTGCTACCGATGAGGCTCCTGAACCACGTCTTGTAACTTGCTCTTTTCTGACAGGAGTGTTTGGCACCAAACCACTTCCCAGTTTTTGCCTAGAAGAACTGACTCCATTGGTTGTTATTGGTGGCTTCTTGCTTGAAGCACTGGAAGAAATTCCCCCAAACCCAAAACCACTCCGCTTCACTGGTGCTGTGTTGCTATTTTTAACAAGGCCAACAGAAACCAGAGAGTTCCTGGAATTGCTGCGCAAGCTCCCCCTTGAAGGCGTCCTTTCCACACTACCACCCCCTCTCCCAGTCACACGCATGCTTGCAGACCTTGTTGGTATTCTGCCAGGACCTTGATCAACTTCAGTCTTTCTTGACTTGAGGACACTGCCAGCATTCCTCACTCGCTCAACTAATGATCCAACAGAAGCTGGAGATGACTTCATTACACTACGTTTTGTTTCGACCCTGTTTGCTGATCCATTTGCTGTAGTGGGTTTGGTTAATTCTTTCCCTGAATCTGTAACATTAGCACCTTGCAAATTCATTTTGCTAACAGGAGGTGGTATTTCTACAACTGCATCACCAACTTTAACTCTACTGATTCCATCACCTTTTGCACTAGCTTTCTTAGCTGCTTCTGCAACCAAAGATGGCTCTATGTGGCTCCTTCCTCGTTCACCTCTCCTCCTTAGACTACGATCTACTCCAGATCCCCTCCTTTCTATGCCAAAATCAATTCTATTTTCCTCCTTCTTCTGCAACTCTGCTGAATTTTCTTTGTGGGATTCTGTTCCTTGCCTTCGACTGCTGCCTTCTCCATCTCCATCTGCTTCCTCTCCACCCTCTGAAATCCGTTTATATCGACGAGTTCTTCGAGCAGCTGAGAATCTCTCAAACTGTCCATCACCCATCTCCTCCTCATCATCTTCAGCTACCACTCGGTCAGAAGGTTTATGCAGTCTTCTGGAAGCTGCAGTGGAATCAGAACAGCGAACTTTTCTCAATGCAGGGGGAGTCTCCACATTTTCTGCATCCACATCTTCTGTATTTTTCTCATTATCTTCCACACTCATCTCACCACCCTTGCCAATTAACACTTTTGAAACACCAGAGGTGGTGGTGTTTGTCTTTTGCATAATGTCTCTGTGCTGCTGATCTGCTGAGGGCTCCTTAGCTGCCTTTCCATCGACATCTTCGTCTGTGTCTTTGCGTATATAAAGAGTGAGCTTGTCTTCAGATTGCTGCCTTCCAAGGGTGCTGATAACTCCTTTCCTTTTGTCTTCCTCTTTAATTGCCTGTAAAAATTATAAGTAACACCAGCTTGAAATAACACTAGAGTATATTGAATGAATTTTATTGATTAAGCAATCTTTTTTTTGCAATTACATCTGAACTTTAAATTAAATCTGAACTTTTGAATTTATTGGTAAATTATAATTCTAAATTGTGATGATGTTCAAAAGGCTAATAGGAGTAGTTCAAAAAATTTTCTATATAATTAATCATAAGATATTCTATTTTTTGCAATTTTTTATGGTTATTCATCGTTTGAGCATTACACCAGGAAAACACCGTTTAAAATATATTCAGATTCGTACTATGGTAATTATTGAGGTGAAAATAATTGAAGAGGGAGTAAAAGACTATAGCCTATATCTATCAATAATATTGAACACATTACCTTTACTCTAACTCCATAATCATCCAAGCCTCAATCTCACTCAAAAACATTAAAATATGAAAGTTTTTCCAGTCAGCTGTTTCCTGTCCATCATTGATCCCACTTAACTTTCTTCTCAATCTCTGCCCTAAGCTCTTGTATACCCAGTTACACCAATTCTATTAATTTCAATTACCAAATTCTTATTACCTCAGACACAACCTGCATAACAGGAAGTGAGTTTCATGCAGGCAAGCCTTGAGATGTGAGAGAAGAGAAACATGGAAGACATGGTATGCTTGTCTGTTACCTTTGCTTGTTGCATTTTAATGGATTTTTAAAGTTATTTCTATTATAATCAATTGTTTGGCATCCATTGTTAGGTGACATTAACGTAACAGAATAGTATTATAACAAAAGGGATATCGGATGCATGAATTCAGTGGTTTCAAATAGGATGCTTCAATTTAGTATTTGATTCAGCTTCACCAAGATGAGAGCTTCACTCATGAGGTCCATTATTTCTGGGGATTGAGCCAAATGACCTTCCCTTGAAGAATTTGAGATTGGGCAATGGCTAGAATAGAGCAGTATTTTGAAGGAATCCCTTTCCAGAAAAAGAGCCTGGCTTCGAGTTGGCCTACGTTCAAGACTGAAAGGATGAGAGGAAATGTCTGCACACTATAAGCCACTCTCAGATCAGAAATTTATAGATCTCAAGTTTGACACCATTCCTCACAAAGACCTGGGGCTACAATGGGACACATTATAAACTGTTCAAAAGAGCAATTATTTGTCTTTTAAATGGTATACAATAAGAGTTTATGTCTATCCCCTGCTTAATCAGAGTCTGTGCAAATTCAATCAGCAAATGGTAAACTCATTCAAATATATGATATGCCATGTATACACCATGGAACAACAATGACCATGAGTCACAGAAGAAACAAACTTTAAGTAAATGTGTGGTATGCAGTCCTGAAGTATGCCCTGCATTTTGAGATCTGATCTCAATTCATTTGATAAGCATTGTCATTAAAAACCGATCACACTTTACAAATTATATTATCTGCGCAGCTGGAATGTTTACAGCACTCTCTAAATACTTTATTGAAAAATAAGCTTGGCTCAATTTTTCTATATATATTAGGAGGAGAGATACAAGTCAGGAATAGTTTTCGCATAGTGGTGATATGAAAGAAGTATAATGAAAGGGTTTTTAATGTTATTTTAAGATCTTACAATTCAATAAAGAAATAACTTATATAATACTTATTAATTCAGTGTTAGAAATTAGAAGAAAGGANATCCGCTATTAGCAAATAAAAGACTAGGCCAACACTCATTTTTTCACACCTCCAAGAGCGTTACAATTAACTTAAAATTATAGCATTTCTATGTTATTATATATAATTAGAGTTCCTCAAACAGTGCTCGCTGAAAACGAGACACGCTCAATTTTTCGAATAAAAAGCTAAAAATATAAGTGATAAATCAATTACATAGTATTAATATGAAGTAATACATTATATAGAGGGCTCCCGGATAGCCAAGTGGGCAACGCGTTCGATTTAGGCGAAAGCGATCCCGGGTTCGATTCCCGGTGGGAGCCTACGTGCGAAATGACCTAAGCTGTCGAAGCACTTTTAACAATACTACTACTACTACATTATATAGCGTTAATATAAAACTATAATGTTGAAATAGCAGATTAAAGGTCTTTAAATTCAAGAGAAATAGAAATTATGCAACATACATATTTGAGGGTCAAAGGAAATACTGCCGACAAAATTTAAAGGAAATGCTGCTGACAAAATTTATTAGATTATTAAGAAATACTGTTATAGCTACACCTCTTAAACAAAGAAGCATATAACTATATTTATATATTTGAAAAACTATGCCATCCATAAGATTGTCAGAAATTAATATAACATAGTTTTACGTTAACTTAAGTGGTGAGACAAGCTCAGTTGTCGCAGTGCTGAATCAGTCTAGATCATTGTTAATACACATATTGTTTAACATAAATACCGTTAATATACAACGTAGAATGTTAGAATGGAATACGTACATATTCATGTAATGAATAAAATTGTATATGGCGTGATTTAAGGGTCTTTAAGTTCACATGAAAAGAATTTATGTCACATATATCGAAGAGTTGACGTAAATACTGCCAACGACATTTAAACGAAATACTGCCATCATCCGTGGTTAAACAAAGAGATAACTCACTATAACAGTATTCCACATATTATGCTATCTGTCAGATTGTCAAAATTAATGTAACATAGTTTTTAGCTTAAGTTGAGTTGTGAGACGCGCTCAGTTGTCGCAAGCGCTCAGTTGTCACAGGCACTCAGTTGTCATGCACTCAATTGTCACAGAACCCATCATTATAGGCCCCCTTGTATCTCCTCTCCCAATGCATTTAGGAAAAATGGCCCTTGCTTTTTTTCTAAATCATTTAAATAGTGTGTAGTAAAAATTTCAACTGCATGGGATAAAATTTGTTGAAGGAGATTGATTTTTAATTCAGATGCTTATCAAAGGTTAATAAATCACGATCGGATCTCAGAAATGTGGATTATGCTTCAGGACTATATACCACATTTCTGCTAAAAGTTTGGTTTTCCTATGACACCTGTTGTTATTACACAAAGGTGTAAAGGTGACCGAGTCATGAAGTTGTGTGAATTTACCCTGTTTTGATTTGGTTTATGTCAACTCAGATTAAGCAGAAGATTGATATTGACTCTTAATGTACATCATTTTAAAGGCAAAGAGCTGATCTTTTGAAAGATTTATAACATGTCCCATGATAAATGGCAGATCATCAAAGGGGAAAGCATCAAAGTCCAGATCTACACTATGTTCAATCCAACAGTAATGGAAAATAGACTGCTGAAATAACCTCTCATCAAATGTTGAAATACAAAGGGTTATCTACAATCCATGAAATGTACAATGCTGTGAAGTTAAGATCAAGATCAATTTTGACATATAGAGATTTAAATAAGAGGAAAATGGCTTGGCAATGGTTATTGTCAAGTGTAAACCTAAAATGAGAAAGTACATGCAATAAATGCTGAGTCATCATATAATTAAGGACCTGAAAGTACTTTGCAATCAATATATTAGTAAATCATCAACAGACAGGGGAATTAATATTATTATTCTTACAAATATAATAGCTTAAGTTCTAAATTTCTATCTTGTATAGCAATTACATTTACCTTTTCTTCTACAGTTATTTGAATTCATGCAAAAGTTTACAATTTTAACTAACTCACAAGATTGTGGAAACTAAGAAAAATAGCATTATATGTCAGAGGCATGTTTATCAGCACATTTGACAGCAAAAGGATAATAAACAGATATACCTGTAGCAGAGGCTGTCCTAATGAAACAGGTGCAGTGTCCAACGAAGAACGGTTTGTTCGAATTCTTCTTCTAGTAGAAGTAGAGCCAAGAATGGCTCCAACATATGCTCCATTTCCTCCAACAGAATTAATTGTTTCTTCACTACTATTTGGCACATTCAGGCTAGATTTCCTCCATGCAGATTTATCTTGTCCGGAGGATCCTGAATTGACCTCTGCAATTGAAAAAAATTCCAAACATTAAATACATTTCATCTTTGTATTTCAATCTCTACCATCTCTGAGATTGTTTATTTGTTTATTTACCAATATACGGGCAGTCACCCTTTTACAAGGAGATTTGGTACATTTATGAAAACATAGCAAAGTAATAAAATAGTATAAAATAAAACGAATCAAAACCTGCAACGAACAATACAATCGGTTTTTTAACTTCAGCGCACATATTAATACAGTAAAAATAAAATATAAAACACGAAATTCAAGTGAAATGAAAATCCAGTAAAGTACATAAAATGAACATTATAATTGTATCAGATAAGACCTAAAACATCGGCACACATTAAAATACAAGTAAAATATGATATACAAAATTCAATGCAATATAAATTAACAAAAGGAGTGCAATGAAATATAAAAGGTCATTAAATATAAAAATCATTAACAAGGAATCATCCGAAACACATCCTGACTCCAGTTTGCTAGGCGCATCATATGATACATAGGATTATGGAATACGTAATTTGTTCTAGCATACGGTATATCGAAGAGGTTTGGTCTACGCTGGTTATATCCGGGATTATGGTATGTAATCAAGCTGCGCAAGTAATCAGAATCAATTCTATGGTTAAATCCTTTTTTGAGAAATTTAAGTTTTTAAAACTGCCTTCCCTGTTCTAAATGAGGTATGTTGTATGCAAGTCTAATATAATAATAGGGTATATCCAAGTATGAATAACCTAGCTTGTATCCTATTATTCTGATTACTTTGTTTCGTAATTTCTCCTGCCTATTTATANAGGATTATGGAAGTTAGGATGATTGAAAATATGCAAGAGTATGCTAAGGCAACAAATAACTGACTGCAAAATTACTTAACTGTTAATAGTAATTTAGCAAAATTACAAAGATTATAAACTTTTCAAGAAAGTGGTCTGTTTTTACAATTATTGCAGCTTAATCCCCATACATTTGTACCTTAGATATGTTTGTCCAGCATTTCCTGTCTTTATAATAATGACATACTGTACCACATTTTGTAAATCTTCCCAGCTAGCACAGACCTGCTTGTTGACCCAAAATTTATGTAAGCTTACATAAAATACAGGGAAACGACAGTTGTTTCCCTGTATGCTTATACTATATGGTGTATACGTAATGCTTACATAATTTTTGGGTCAAGAAGCAGGTCTGTGCTAGCTGGGTTAAGATCACTTATATTCACAATAGCTTCTGGTTACTTATCCACAAGTGAGAAAAATATTCTTAATGAGCATATTTTGGGCTTTAAAGATAGAATTCTGAAAAGGGAATATGTAGACTCAAGGACAATATGTAGACTCAAGGAATAGTTGCTAAGTTGCTTTCCTTCTCATCATTAACAATGTACACCAAGAATTTACTTAAATAAGGTCACCAAAGAATGAAATAAATTAATTATATTAATATTAAAGGTATAAATAACCTAGTTAAAGTTTCACAAAATTCTGTGAAACTTGAACATACTTGTTTCAACCATTTATGTTGTGGAGTTTCACCTAGTTACAGCTTCTTCCATCATTTCTAAATCAATACTAGTTTTGCATCTTTAGTTATTTTAAAGAGTTGTTCTAAATTACTCCAAGGACTGACATTTTTCATAGGCACTGGTGCATTGCTGCAAATTTGGCTAGTTCATAATTTGGGCTACAGATAACAATAGCAATTTAAAAGCTCACAGAAGGAAAGAATCAAACATACTGTTATCACTGGGTTTGGTTTCTAATGTTCCTTGGATTGGTGTACTTAATCTTTGCCTTCGCCTCAGCTGTCTCTTTCCTTCTTCATCCACTTCAACCTCTGCTGATAATTTCTCAGGTGGCTCTTCAACAGAAGTGTTGCTACGATCCCCTGATCTAAATGACAAATTTGAGGAACGCTCACGCATTGCCTTCTCCTCGCGTTCATTCTCTTGCAACCATGCTTCAATTTTTTGCTTCCAAGGCCTGCAAAAAATACCAAATATTAGAGTTAGGGTGAGTACAAGCGTTTATGTATTCTTAAAACAAAAAATAGAAGTTGAAATTTCTAAAACTTTGGACATGATTAAAAACTGACATTCCTAAGTAATAGTAATACTTCACATTTTCTAAATCATCCTTGGTTCAATATATACCTGGTCATGCCTTGTTTAAAAATACTCAAAGTTTTTTTAAGCTCCTGGCTAGGTTTATTTTGTAAATTTGCATGAGATGTAATAATTGTACAAGGCTGACATCAGTGTAGTTGGAAATTAGCTTTTAGGTTTCCATTCTTACAAAATCAACTCTATTTGAACTGAATAAAATCAAAAACTTGAAACAGACATATGATAAGCAAATTTTTCATTAAAATTTGACTCTTTAAAATAACCACTTGAAAACTAAAGCTGTCATAAAATTTATATCATAAATTTTAAAATGCAAAGATAAATTGCCACATTGCAATCAGGACAATGACATCTACATTCTCTGCAAATTCTCTTCCATTTCTAATGCTTTTTTACACAACAATTAGTTGGTATTTTATTCTCAAATGAACATGGAATTGGTTCCAAAAATGTATTTCAGTCATGCCATTGTAATGGGTTTCAAAGACATCCTCCTTTAGAGGAAAATTCTGGGAGATGATTCTTTTCAATAATTCTCTCGATAATTTTAATTCTAAATAAAAAATTGCTCATCTGACCACTATTTTGTTTTGTTTTGTAAGAAAAGATATGTTTTGTACTTCTTACCATGTTATGTTATCTCATTGGGAAGTATGTCAATTAAATTTCTTTTAATTGCTTTAATGCATTTCATATGGAGGGTTGCTGCAACCATATATGATGATGAACAGAAAGACACACAGATAGCTTTTTATTACATCAAATGAATTGGCAATAATTTACCTGAAGACATTCTTTTCATAAATAATTGTTTATGCTGCATATTTTTATCTTCAAGTTAATCTATGTAAGAATCATCTAAATGAAATGAAGTGCTAAACCTTATAAGCCATAGAAATAAGCAAATAAAATGTCACTTCACCTTCTATTGCTTCCATTGTACCAACTAAATCAGTCTTTTCAACAGAAGGTTTCCAGTCTTGGTAAACTCGTCGGTATTGTCCAGGTGCAGCAACTCCAGGAGAAAGAATTCCCTTTTTGGATGCCATTCCCAATGCATCTTTTCCATCTGAAAACGGTTCTTCAACACCAATCGTCACTACCATTGCTCCACCCCCTACAACTGAAAACCAAATACAGCATAAGTGTGGGAAATTAATAAAATCCACTGTTTCGGCCTCGACTTTGTGGTAGCTTTTCATGATGAAAGAAGAAATAAAAACAGACATTATCAATGAGAACCTTTACCCCTTCACCTCTCCCATCCTCTCCTCTACTGCAAAAACTTTATTTCAATTCGTTGACCATCCTTTACCTCCCTCTCCCCAACTTCCCCTTCACTCCCTCTCCCCTTCCTTCTGCTATATATACAAATGTTTCTTGTGTTTTTGTACCTGAAGATGGCGTGATGCGCTGAAACCTAGGTCATCAACTATTAAATCCTGTGGTACCGTGTACAAGTCTGTTTTTATTTCTTCTTTCATCATTAGGAAATTAAAAAAAAAAAGAAATTAAATAAATTTAAAAATTTCTACTTTTGAATGAATATGATACTTTTGCTTTGAAATCGACAAATTACCATTTCTTTCAATATTCATAATGGATAATTCAAACTTATTTATACATAGCAGTGTATGAGAACACCATACGAATATGTTATTTCATAGATGAAGGACCTTAGGATTATGGAAGTTAGGATGATTGAAAATATGCAAGAGTATGCTAAGGCAACAAATAACTGACTGCAAAATTACTTAACTGTTAATAGTAATTTAGCAAAATTACAAAGATTATAAACTTTTCAAGAAAGTGGTCTGTTTTTACAATTATTGCAGCTTAATCCCCATACATTTGTACCTTAGATATGTTTGTCCAGCATTTCCTGTCTTTATAATAATGACATACTGTACCACATTTTGTAAATCTTCCCAGCTAGCACAGACCTGCTTGTTGACCCAAAATTTATGTAAGCTTACATAAAATACAGGGAAACGACAGTTGTTTCCCTGTATGCTTATACTATATGGTGTATACGTAATGCTTACATAATTTTTGGGTCAAGAAGCAGGTCTGTGCTAGCTGGGTTAAGATCACTTATATTCACAATAGCTTCTGGTTACTTATCCACAAGTGAGAAAAATATTCTTAATGAGCATATTTTGGGCTTTAAAGATAGAATTCTGAAAAGGGAATATGTAGACTCAAGGACAATATGTAGACTCAAGGAATAGTTGCTAAGTTGCTTTCCTTCTCATCATTAACAATGTACACCAAGAATTTACTTAAATAAGGTCACCAAAGAATGAAATAAATTAATTATATTAATATTAAAGGTATAAATAACCTAGTTAAAGTTTCACAAAATTCTGTGAAACTTGAACATACTTGTTTCAACCATTTATGTTGTGGAGTTTCACCTAGTTACAGCTTCTTCCATCATTTCTAAATCAATACTAGTTTTGCATCTTTAGTTATTTTAAAGAGTTGTTCTAAATTACTCCAAGGACTGACATTTTTCATAGGCACTGGTGCATTGCTGCAAATTTGGCTAGTTCATAATTTGGGCTACAGATAACAATAGCAATTTAAAAGCTCACAGAAGGAAAGAATCAAACATACTGTTATCACTGGGTTTGGTTTCTAATGTTCCTTGGATTGGTGTACTTAATCTTTGCCTTCGCCTCAGCTGTCTCTTTCCTTCTTCATCCACTTCAACCTCTGCTGATAATTTCTCAGGTGGCTCTTCAACAGAAGTGTTGCTACGATCCCCTGATCTAAATGACAAATTTGAGGAACGCTCACGCATTGCCTTCTCCTCGCGTTCATTCTCTTGCAACCATGCTTCAATTTTTTGCTTCCAAGGCCTGCAAAAAATACCAAATATTAGAGTTAGGGTGAGTACAAGCGTTTATGTATTCTTAAAACAAAAAATAGAAGTTGAAATTTCTAAAACTTTGGACATGATTAAAAACTGACATTCCTAAGTAATAGTAATACTTCACATTTTCTAAATCATCCTTGGTTCAATATATACCTGGTCATGCCTTGTTTAAAAATACTCAAAGTTTTTTTAAGCTCCTGGCTAGGTTTATTTTGTAAATTTGCATGAGATGTAATAATTGTACAAGGCTGACATCAGTGTAGTTGGAAATTAGCTTTTAGGTTTCCATTCTTACAAAATCAACTCTATTTGAACTGAATAAAATCAAAAACTTGAAACAGACATATGATAAGCAAATTTTTCATTAAAATTTGACTCTTTAAAATAACCACTTGAAAACTAAAGCTGTCATAAAATCTACAAGTATGTAGCAAGATTTGACATTGAAATGTAGAAATTTAGTTCTAAAGCATTTTATATCCAGAGGAATTAAAGAAAATAAAAATTTAATATATGATCAAACCTTCCAGGTTTTATACTGGTTTCTTCAGATGCTGATGTTGTTGAAGGCAGGGTGGCAGTTGGAGTAGAAGCAGCACTTTGCGATTCAACAATTCTTGATGGGGATGTAGTTCTTTCTCTGTCTCCAGAAAAATCAGCACCAAGAAGGTCAGGACGTCGACGGACACTCCCAGCCATTCCACCCCTTGCCCTTCTTGCCCAGGATCTGTCCAGAGATCCGTATCCATCTGCTGTGTTTAAGCATACATTTTAGTTATCTCAGGAGACTTACCCCCATATCCAATAAACTCTTCTCTTAAAAAATATTTTTAAAAATTTATTTAAGGAGGTAGACCACCCAGACTAGTGCTGAAAATAGTACCTTTTTTAAATTTAATTCCAGTAAATCTATTTAAGCTAAAGATTTAAAACCTTGCATCCTATAAATTTGCAATATATATAATCAATACTTTTAAACTTGCCTAAATGTCTGATAATGTGAGAAAGATCAGAGTAATAGATGCCAGAACAAATAGATTCAAGAACTCATTCTTTCCGCGAACGATACGCAAAAATAATCAATTAGGGAAATAGAGTCATGGTGCATGCACCCCCTGCCACAAGGCGAAAGGCGGCTTGCAGGGTAAAAACATAGACATAGACAATGAATTGATAAACTTAAACAATATGGTCCAAACATAAATGCCTGCAATTTTTGCTCAAGTAAACAGCGTACATGATTTAGCCATAGCATTTGATCTGAAGCTTTGGAAATTAATTTAATTACATTCTTAAATAAACCACTATTGAGCATTGGGAGGATTTTAGAAGTTTGCAAAAATGCACAAATGGTAAAATCATAAGTAAAAATTCTATTTTTGTCTCAAATTTATGTTTTTTTATTAATTATAAAAAACTAAACCTTAAATCAAAAATGCTATCCAATGTGTGATTGGATTCATAACCATGAACAGGACATTTTGATAACGTTTCATGCAAATTGGTTCACAGTGAACTGAAATATTGATTACACTGTTTTAAAAAAAAAGGTTTCAAGATAAATGCATTTAAAGTTTCAGGACATCTATTTCAGCACATAAAATGGATAATTTTGTTAATAACCTTATCAGCCAATTTCTGCACCATAATTTGGTCCTTCCTCATTTTCAGCAAAGCAATTTCTGGACATTTTTGTGCTTTTCCATTAAATTCTATTTCCCTAGGTAAAAACCTGTACTCATTGGTTTGCCAACATCAGGCAGCATCAGCCCTCCTCTTTACTCATTTGCTGCACAATATCTCCAGCATCAATGCACATTTGCTTCATAATTCAAAGTAGAGAATTGGCACCATTGATAAAGATACTACTTTCAATGTATACAACAATTTTCACTATCTTTAGTCTGCTGAAATTTATTTTAGGGGAATATTTCCAAATTAACAATTAAATTCCTATGTCATTCAGGCAATTCATTTTTGCTGAGGAAAACACAAGATGTTTAGCTTTTACTACCTCATCTTGAAGTGATTGCTTCTGCCTGTAGCTACTTTACATCACGTCAACCTTTGCTTTCCACCATGTAAACCAACTTGCTGATCCAAGAGGGAAGTTCTCTTATTGAGGCTTCTCATCTATAAGCTTTTATGTTTATACATCACCATAATTGCTCTTTTCATTGCCATGATTGTATTGTGATTATCTCTGATGACTAACCCATACATAAGCAAGACTAAGCTCATTTATTTATCTGGCTGTTGATTTTCTCATTCTTCTTAGGACTCTATGTTCTGTCATCAAGTTTCTTAGTTCCACGCTCATAAGTATACCTCATACATTTCTTTTTTCACTAATATCATCACTGTTAGGTTTGTTTTTTACTATCATGGTCTCCAACTTCATTGCAACGTCAACCAGCCTTCTTGATTTCTCACCAAGAAGAGTAGTAACACCATAGAAGGGCAATTATCCCCTTTTCTAGAAAATCCAGGAGTACAATAATTAAGAAGAGATATCAAATGGGTAAATCTGTCTGGAACATGATAATTTAGAAGAAAAATTAGGAGAGAGCAATCAGAATGAGAATTTGGCAAGGAATAGGTAGTAATAGAAGAATGTCATGTTTAGTTGACCGACTGAGAGTTCTAGGAAAGAGAAGATAGTATAGCAGAAGCTTGGAAGAAAGAAGAGCCTCTGGTTACCAGAATTTTGAGAAAAAGATTGTAATTCTTTCTAAAGAGGAAAGGTGAGTAGCAGAGGAGATAGATCACATAGGGGAGCAGTAGCATAGAACGAGAGAAATTAAGGAGAAGATTCACAAGGAAAGTTATATCAGTAAAGTGATAAAGAAGGTTTAACTGACATCTCTGGAAACAATCAAGCATGATAGTTCTTGCTACTGCTTGATATGGGCTATCATCTGTTTTCCTTCTTTGTAAGTGTCTTAAGTGAATATCTGAAAACAGATTCTGTTGAATGTGTATAACTTCATAATTGTAACATCAAAGGAATAAACATTGGATCCATAGTATCTCTTAGTAAACCAATAATTCCATCTTTATATTATAATTCTGGATTCTCTCCAATCCAATCCTTAACATCATCATAGCTAATGAGCATCTATTGTTGATTTCACAAGCTTTTTATTCATCAAAGGACAGGAATTAATTCCTTTTGCTGAACAGTCATCACAAAGCAATCATAAATTTCAATCCCAGGCCACAACTGCTCTACTCTAACTAAATTACTCCTCTGGAAGATTTTCAGATAACATATTCACTGATTCCAGAGAATTTAGCAATAAATTCGTATGTCTATAGCTGATTGATGGATCAACGATTATGTTAATAGATTATCTTCCTTTTAACTTTTATGCCAAGGTTCTTGTACTTGTACCTTCATTTTCCTGATTCTTCCTCTTCACAGATTTTCTTCTCTTTCAGTCTGCTGGTGATTCCTATGATATTTCTTCCGCATTGTCTATAAAAATTAGTATTATTTATACCTTTTATTGATTTTGCAGTACAACACAATATGAGCACTCTTCTTAACTGCCTTCTGTATGGTTAACATCGATTATAACCTTGTAATTTGTACAGCTCTTTCTATAGAATGGATGAACAATAAGTCTCTATCCCATTGAAAAGTGATATCCTCCGTTTTGTTTCCTCATATTATAAACAATATTTACCTCATCTCTACAGTGATAGAGAGTAACAAGAATTTCTCAATGAGAATGAAAATTTCCATTAGCATTATGCAAACATCACAGATAGCAAATAAATTAATTAAGAGATCAGTAGTTATCTATGACATAAATTTTACCAACCAACTAAATGTAAGGTATTGAGTCAAATGTAATGTCTGAGGCAACAAAAGGAAGTTAACAGAGGCCCACTTAAAGTCCATGTAAACAAGTACGTTGACTGTAGTTTAGATCTCTCGCCTTCAACTGGCACGCAGGGTCAGCAAAAAAAAGGTGTAACTTTGTCAATTTTGAGATATTTGCATCAAACCAAGAGCATTAAATAGCTAAAAGTTCAAACTATAGCATTTTTTTCAATTTTTCAAAAGAATCAGGGTGGCCTACCCCCTTAACAGATTTCAACAAGAAAAGGTTTGTAAACATGATCAATTTCAGGAAGATGTCTAGCCCACACAAGTGATGCAGTATCTTTGCATACTAAGAGGGAGGCCAAACAAGATGTTTTCCAAGCTGGTATTTAGAAAATTTTTTGCAAGTAAAGAAATTATGCTAAGCATTTGAATTATTTACAGTGTCTGTCTGTCCACCCCCTGTTTATCTTAGAAACGGCTTGACTTAGAGATCTGAAGCAAACTGCATTGTGTTTCTACGATGCTGAAACCCTTAGGAAAACTATTCTCATCTCTGTAAAGGCACGGGTTGGAACCCAAGAGCCCATAGTACGTTTCCATAAGAGATGTACGTAAATTACATTTTCATAGAAAAACCATTGGGAATTTCCTCAGGATATGTTACTGTAACTTGTGTCAGCATGAGCAGATAATTTATGAATAAGAAAGATTTGTATTTACCTATAGTTCCTGCCCATGACTTGCGTTCCCTGGATCCATCGTGACCAGAGTACCTGAGGAAATCCATAAGACCACTCTCATCCTCCTCTGATGGAACTCTGCTGCGACGACGCCTTAGTGTACCATTTGGTGTCACATCTGTAACCATGTCTGGGGAGTAATTCCTTATCTATTAGAAATTTTCTACACATATTTTTCACAATTTAATTAATTATTATAAAATATCAGAAAACATAAAGCTAAGGCCTTACTTAAATTATTCATCCATTCTAAGCTTAAAGACTAAAAGCTGCTTGCATACTGCAAGCTTATATGCAATACATTTCAACTAATTCCCCAGAGATTGTTGTCCTCTGTGGACTTGAAAATTCTATTTGGTAGGACATATGAATGCTTATTGTCATACCGAAGATACCTTCTGAACCTTTAATGCCACAATTTTGGAGCCTTATAAAATGCATCCTCAATAAAATTGAAGAGCAACTATTGCTAGAGTCAAGTCAAAATCTTCTCAGGGAGGGCCTCAAAAAAGTTCTCCTTTTCCCTCCCATTTCTTATGGAAGAATATGTAGTATACTCTGGCATTGAACTCAGGATCAATTTGGAAGAAAACAACTTCAAGTATAAAACATAGTCATTATAGCTATTAATCATTTCAGGAAGCATTCCAAAAAGTCAATACTGCCAAGGTGTATTTCTTAGATAGAAACATAGCCAACCTGAGTTGAACAAGTTGACTGACAGCAAATATTCCCTTTCTATACTCCCTAATAAATATAATCCCTAATAGGCCAAGGTGTTAGTACCCAACACTTAAACTAGGCTACTGTGAAATTTATAGATGAATAAAGGAAGCCAGAGCCTCTTACTATAAAGGTAAGGAAGGATACACATGTCCAGTTAACTGGACATCAGCATACAACGAGTTAAACTCAGGTTCATTATCAATTTGGGGGTTTTCTTAGCAGTTCAGCCCTCCTCTTATGAAATACCGATTTTCAGTTCCTTTCTCTCCAAAATGGGCTTCAAATTTCTGAGCTCCACCACAATGCTATTCTTATGGCAGCATTATTTTAGGCCTGTGATCAAACAACAATAGCTAGAATTGAAGCTTTGATTTTACAGGGTGGTTTTCTGCTTGGGTCTAAATTTCAGAAGTAATTAATTAGCGATTCCTAGACATGACTTTACCAAACCATGGTAGAATTCAAGAATTTTTTCCCAGTAAGTAAAGATGGTTGGCTCTTTTGTTATCCCCATTTCTAGTAAAATTGCAATGTTTTAAGGGCAGATGAGAACTGCAAAGCAGTTTACTTGTTAGTTTCTCATGTACACAGATACCCCAGAAGGAGAATGAAAAACAAATTGAACTATGTTATGGGGTCAGCAGTCGGTGATGGTGCATACTTGGAACCCACTATTTCTGTGGAAGGTGTTAGTACTGCAGTTGTCAAGACCTTCTGGGATAACATTGAATTCCAACAGTCACGTCACTGCTTACATCATCTTAATCACTTTCCTCTATCACTCTCAGCACTCTCTTTTCTGCCATCTAAATCAGAACTCACTCCATACAGACACTCTTCCTCGTCATTACCCTCTGAGTAATTATCATCACTTACGACAGCAGGTGATTGACCAGTTCTTCAGCTAATTTATCTTTTTAAATCGTCATTTAAGGCAATCAACACAATCACAACATAAAAACCTACATTTTCTTGAAATTGAGTTTGATTCAACAGCACGATCACCATGGGAAAACCTCACTGAACTTTCTTAGCCAAAAGAGAAGAGATTTTGTTCCTCATATTCTATCAACAATGCATTCACTATCTCTAAACAGAAAAAGAAGAAAGCTCTATTATACAGAGAACTTCTAAAAATGCAATTCCTCAGGGCCCAAATGATTAGCTTGGACGGATGGGGAGAGAAACCAAAATGTTTCCAAAGCAATGCTTTCATAAGCCTAGTATCACTGAGTTTGCAGTTTTCTTATCAAAACAAATCACCATAACACATTCATAAGACTGCAGAATTAAACTATTTATTAGCTTTTCAATGGCTGTTCATGGTAAAAAGACCACTCAGCAAAAAGAAACAAGTGTAAGAATAGGTGGAATTCCGAACATGTAAACATATCAACATCAAAGTTGTAATAAGACTCAAGCTTCATGAAAGGTATTTAAAATTTACAAAAATTCAAAAAACATGTCATATAAAGTAGAGAATTTAAATTTTTAATAGTATGAAAAACATATATATAGGTAATGTATAGTTCTTTTGCAGCTCAAGAACAATGAAAAGTGGATGAAATACCTGTGGATGTCTGCTCACAACACACATACCTAGGACAGCTGGTAACAACAGGAGAGAACAGCAGGATTCATGAATTAAACTTGACTAGAGAACTTTCAGTAGGAAAAAGTATATTCTTAAGTCAAAAATGCCTTCATGATACGATATTCTAATGGACAAAAGCTTGACATGCCCTTGCATCAAACTAGGTATCAAATAGGAAGTAGTATGTACACCTAAAGTATAAAATATTCTTACAAATATTATCCCTGTATAGAGTAATAACAGAATATACTACTGGAAAGTGACCAATAAAAAATATTCAAATATTCCCTGTGTGCTTCAAACAGGAGTAATTTGTGCTCCTAGTGTGGAACCTAAGATCACTTTGGGAGATGTCCTTATAGAACATATTTTGGAGGTACTTACTAATACTATACTTTAATAATTCTCCCTTCTGTTTCAAAGTGACGCTTTGTGTCTCCCTTCTGTTTCTAAGTGACACTATCTTGGGTGGTACCTCATAAAGGATCCAAGTTTTCTAAATATGTCATATTTTACCTGCACTAGCCTCAAGCAGTGGATCAATTTGGAAGTGGTCAACCTTGATTATAAATATAGAAACTTATCATAATCATATGCCAAATTATAGCTATCTGGCTTTTTTGAAAATACCCTGAAAAAATTATTAAAATATAATACATGGCCACAAACCCTATTTACACTCTGAGTTATATCAATTTAGCCTTTTGAGAAAAGCCCAAAAAATATTCAATATCCACTCCATATATTATAAATAGGAGAAATTTGAACTCAGAGCATCAAACCCATGCTCATTTTGTGAGAAGTTTTTCAGCTACAGTTTTAAAGAAAGAGCATTTACAGAAAAATTCAGTGTAATCATTAGGTAATTATTTTTTTTTCTATCATCTAAATGCTCTAATTATAATTTTTACCAAATAAATTAACCATCATAACAAATGGGGAAGGACAATGGATTAATATGCAGTTTCAGTACACAATCACTAATACAAATCATAAAACAGATCACAGCACTAGTCAATGGAGGCAGCAGCATCCAAAATATAAAATA
Organism: Ladona fulva; assembly: GCA_000376725.2. Classification (NCBI taxonomy): domain Eukaryota; kingdom Metazoa; phylum Arthropoda; class Insecta; order Odonata; family Libellulidae; genus Ladona; species Ladona fulva. The sequence goes on along the minus strand of KZ308458.1, from coordinate 999,603 downwards.
TTCCAAGGGTAATGAGATAGTGTCTCTTTACGAGAAAGAATATTGGCACGTTTCCAAAGATATTTCTACTGTTACAAATCAAAATTAATGAACAATTTTGGATCTACAATTTTCCATATTCACTTGTTCTTGCCACAAATTAAAACAATTTCTAACAAATAAAAAAACACTTAGATGTTACCCCAATCACAGGGACAATATTGTCTATTTCAATATCCCACTTTGTTTCAAAATCAAACTCATAGTGCCCACAATGTTTAGACAGGTACTGTAATTTTGTTACATATTCAATTAAATAACAAATCAAAATAAATAAAGAGGGAATATTCATCATTTTAATTCTTTGTAGGAATAATTCAAACTATATTTCAGACACTATTTAAGCAAACAAATGATTAACTTAAAGCATTAGCTTTTATAAAATGTTTGCTGCAAGCACTCAGCATTATGTTTTAGTAACTACTTTTTTGATTTTAGAGGATTTAATATTTGGAGGAATATCAATATTGGATAACTAAAATTATGAGAAAAAGTTATTACAAATAATTTAAGTCTAAATTACTTTTTGTTTAAATACTGTGCAGTATCATCCCTCCATCTATTTCTGTCTACTCTATCTTAAGATTGCAAGCTATCATGAGACTTTGTTCACAGTTTGAGAAGTATATCTGACAAGGGCCTAATTACCTTGGGAATTATCTTCTTTGTTGTTGCTGTATGAGGCTGCAATGGCAGCTGAGCCTTGAGCAGCTTCTACTCCTGAGAACGAGCCTTTCCTCCTTCTAGTGACTTAAGGGGATCCTCCTGTTTCTTTTTCAGATGTTATTCTCCCTCCATTGTGCACATTTGTCTCCAATGCCCCTTGTCTCTCCAACTTATGTACCTTAACAAGAAAATCATTAATTATTAGGCTTACTCTGATGTATTTTGAAATATTAGGCTGTATTATGTTGCATGTATATGCTGAAAAAAGTTATGGCATTTAAAAGCAAACATGTCATACTGTAATTTACGAGGGGTGTATGATAAGTACCTGTGTTTAGCGACTGATGGCACCACTGACACAAAATGTGTATGCCATAATTTAATNAACTTAAAGCATTAGCTTTTATAAAATGTTTGCTGCAAGCACTCAGCATTATGTTTTAGTAACTACTTTTTTGATTTTAGAGGATTTAATATTTGGAGGAATATCAATATTGGATAACTAAAATTATGAGAAAAAGTTATTACAAAGAATTTAAGTTAAATTGCTTTTTGTTTAAATACTTTACAGTATCATTATTCCATCTGCTTCTGTCTACTCCATCTTAAGATTGCAAGCTATCGTAAAACATTGTCCACAGTTTGAGAAATCTATCTGATTAACCTAACCTAATTACCTTGGGAATTATCTTCTTTGTTGTTGTTGGAAGAGGCTGCAATGGCAGCTAAACCTGGAGCAGCTTCTACTCCTGAGAATGAACCAATCCTCCTCCTAGTGACTTGAGGGGATCCTCCTGTTTCTTCTTCAGATGTAATTCCCCCTCCATTGTGCACATTTGTCTCCAATGCCCCTTGTCTCTTCAACTTACGAACCTTTACAAGAAAATCATTAATTATTAGGCTTACTCTGATGTATTTTGAAATATTAGGCCGTATTATGTTGCCTGTATATGCTGAAACAAGATCTGGCCTGGCAAGTCTCTTACTAATGCAATAAATCTCACAATTTACATTCTTAGGTGTGACCTGGTAGAACTTTTCCATTACAAAATTATAAAGAAAAAACAATTCATTATGTTGTAACAAAACTGGCTCAAGAATAAAAATATTTATAGAGCTAACCAAGTGTTTCTATTTACAGTGCTGTAGTAATTTGTGTTTAATTTAAAATTCTGCTCCCAATGGTTATTCACAGATCCTGCCCTCCTACTTTTGTATATTATTCTAATAGAAAGTTTATGATGTCTTAGAGAAGTCTATTAAGTCATATTCCCCAAAGATATTTCTAGTGACCTAAATAAAATAAATTTATGAATGAACATTCAACTCATCTTTAACAAATAATTAAGTAAATATTTAAAGAACAATAAACAAATAAAATAAAGCTCCAGCGATCTTAGTGGGTAATGAATTTGCCTTTAATGAAACTTGTCCCAGGTTCGATTCCCATTTGAAATGATGTTAATCCAACATCATAAAATTAATGCCATTCACACTTGTGGACTAGATGCCAATAAGATAGCATAGGAGTTACCACACTGACTATGTATCACCTATAACTTATACAGCAAGGCCATACTATTGGCCTCTGAAGGCCACCAATTTCATTTTAATACAAAAAGAGGAATAATGATAATGCTGGTAAAAATCTTATAATTGGATATGCTTTTCACCAGATGGAATTTAGCAAACACCTTAATGATTCAGAAGCCCTTAAACAACCCAAACTATACTTTAATTAGGAAAAAAACATCAAAAGATCTCTAATTAGGAAGCTGCCAATAAGGATTCGTTTATTTATTTTAAATTATTAATATTATGAGAAGAAACTCAAGATTATATGTGATACTTAAATATAAAAGTTATTAGTTCCAAAGTTAAGTTTCTCACCTTAACTATATGATTTCTAGTGATTATCTCAACAAAAGGTTTGTGTCAAGAGAAGAAAGATTCTCAAGAATAATTGTCTAAAATCTAAAATCCACATTTTAATGCACATTCTTTTAAACACCAAGACTGTCATCTACTTTCTGATCCACCATTTCATGCCCCTAGTTATGACATTGCTCATTAACATAATTCAGGCATTTTATTGCTAGAGGTTTTATGTTTACAATTGTTATTTTGTACGTAAACTGAATGACTCCTAAATTGAAAATTGTTCTTGAGTAACACGTCCAAGCCATCGACTTGAGGTCATACTGACACATCTAAACTTTATTTTTATAGAATCATTTTATCACCATAGAAATTTATCTTTAAACCTCAGATCTAGAAATGTAGCAAAATGTAACTAGCTTTCAATATCAGAAAATCGTTTCTGAATTTCCATTTGCATGACAGCTTTCATTACATGCAGACCAACTTTAGAACCTTCTCTGGAATAGGATGACAGTAGGATCTTAATTGCAGGTATCATTAAAGAAATACTTGCATTCTCATGACACATAAGTTTTGTGATTTCTTCAGTAGGTTCCAGTAAACAAACTGCTTTCTCTTCAAGCATCCATTGGTCATCTGTAGGTCCTGTTAAGTTGATATTGCTATCAGCAAAAAAACAATATTACTGATTTCTTTTTTTCCAGCAGCCTTTTTAACATGTAATGACTTCTATTCCATTTTGTTTGAACATCTTGTACAAGTGCATGACATGGCAATTTCAAAATCTCTTGTATTCCCTATAGTTTCTCTTTAGATGATGAGGAATGATGGAAGTGTCCTACCATATTTGCTCCATTGTCAGTGACAATCACATGACATTTTCCTTTATCAATTTTCTATTCTTTCAATATATCTTCAATCAGATTCATTATGTTATTAGCTGTGTGAGACCCAGAAATTTTTCGGCAAGCAAGTAAAGCAGAAACTTGTTTGAATTCATTATCAATCCAATGTGTTATGAGACTTAAAAAAGATTTCTGGTTGTTTCCAGATGTCTCTTGTACATGATAGACAAGTAGCACATTTAATTTTTTCATTGAACTTTTTAAGTACAGCAGAATGTACTTCAGGAACAATTTTTTCTGTCAAATGTTTTTGAGAAGGAACTTTGTACCTGGGATTCACAGCTTGAGCAAATCTCAAAAATCCTTCATCTTCAACAATTAAAAATGGTTGTCAATCTATTGCTAGCATTTCAGCAAGTATTCTGTTTAATTTTTAGCCTCAACAGAATCAGAACTATAAGGAATTGCCTTATAGAAGCATTCTTTTAATGTCTCCTGTTTTGAAGTTTGATTGGTTAGAGAACAATCTTTTTTAAGTGCTTCATTATTTTTGAATTCTTTCTTTTTTTCTTCGTATTTCTTATACTATTTATTATGCTTGGATCGAAGATGGTTAATCATTGATGTTGTTGTGAAGGATTTTGGTGTTTTTCCTCCTCTTGAAATTTCGAAGCTGCAAATTTGACATTCTGCCTTCAATTCATCCTCACAAGATGTGAAAAATTCCCAGATTGGACTCTTTTTTTTTGAGAAACTCAGAGGCTAAGTGGAATCAGTGCATCTCTACTAATTAGCTTAACTTCAAAAAATTAATTTGGCTATTTATGATAAAAATTTTAAAATTAATTATGTGTACTTATCTTATTATGTAACAATTTCCTAATTCGAATCTATAGCTTAGAAACATTATGAATGCATCAAGAGAACTAACAGTGCAAAATGTGAAACATTTTCTACGGTTGTGAAGTACAAAGGATGTGGGACTAAAATCCATCTTCTTCCATCCAACCCATGAAGATGGCAATGAGCATCAAAATTGGAAGCATTTAAATAAATGAGATGAATTGTGATTATTTCAATTATTAATTGTTCAAACATGCAATTCTACTAAGAGAAGGCACTCCCTATAGATCATGAGTTATGCCCAGACTAGGGAAAGCTAAATAGTAAGACACATTTAATGGTAGTAATTGATTTGTGAAAACAGTACCTTGAGATCCTTTCCCATAAGACCAGAACGAATGTCATACAAAAATGAATCCACCAAGTGACTGCATTCACTCTCAGAACCTCCAGCTCCAGAACTTCCTGAAATAAAATCAAAATGTCTATAACAACAAATATATTAAAATAACTTCTCTTTGATTTTATAAATTTTACAAAATACATGTTGGAAGAGTTTCTTGAATCTTAAGTTGTAGCAATAATTAAATAATTAGACTTGTAATTGGGTCATCAGCAAGAAGGGAACCACAGTCAGATACTTCAACAATTCAATCCTAGGCTGGTCAAGTAAATAGGGAATTGCATGCCCCCCATTTAGCTGCCATTTGGTCTACCATTATATGGTAGACCAAAATCACAAAATGTCGACGCCCAAGGATCCAATTTACCTTAGGGTAAGAATTTGCATATTGGTGGTCCATAATTTTGATGTTGCTGCATATAGAATAGCATATCATCTCGTTTATACACTGTTTCCATGAATGTTCCTCTTGAATTTAGGTCAGTATATTCTTAACCTTCATAACGAGCACTCTTCATCGGATCACTTCCTTTGTACTTGCAAACCCTTGGCTGCAGGTAAGGGAAAGGCTTACTTAGCCATGCAGTGGTCAATGACAGGAGTGGATGCCATTCTTACAGCAAGGAGTCTCACAAAATACTTTTCCCATGTATCCTTAACCCCTTAATCAGGATAAGCATCTATAGACGAGCCTCCATGTCACTTGCCAGGTGGGGAGCGCCTCTATAGACACCACTTATGAAATAATCCCTTGCTCCCTAGTTCTTCTTGTTGGTCCTGCCATCTTACGAGATTCTTTATTACTTCATGTTTCTTTTAGTTCTTATTTGAATTGTCTTCACACATGTGATGGTCTTCCCCAAAATTTTGACCTTTCAGAGTAATAAACCACCCAAAGCTACCATTACATTCTTCAGGCTTTATTTCATTCTATACTGTTTTTCTCTGGGGGAGTGCGAGCTCAAAGAAATTGTTTAAATAAATCTTGTGTTAAATTATTTATTGAAGAAATTTTCGGAGAGTTACAAACCTGATGCTAAAATTTCTATTGATGAGTGTTTACTTCCATGGAAAGGGCAATTGTCATGAAAAGTTTTTATTCCTAAGAAAAGATCTCATTTTGGAATGGAATCTTTTAAACTTTGTGAGGCAAAGTCAGGATATGTATGGAACATTATCATATATACTGGAAAGGATANTAGTAATACTTATATGAAAATACTAAACCAGTTCCATAACAAATAATCGTGTAATTAAATTAAGTTTATTTTTATTCCAAATGACGCGGTCCATATCATTATCTGATGCTAAATCTCTCTCTTGCTTTAGCTTATTTAACTCCATCCAAGACAACTCCCCCGCAATCTTTCTCGCTATAACCTCTGCCATAAGCAATCCCACTGTTCGGTTTCTTTTTCTGTGTGTTAATTACAGTATGTCAGTTCTTGGTCACACAATTACATATGTCAGCAATTGACTTGCAATGATAGTGAGATTTGGTGCTGTTTGTTTCTCATCTGGGTTTTTCCCGTTTCTTCGAGAAGGAAGGGAAGACTTTCCCTGTTAGCCTAGCCCTTGGAGTATCCCTGTCTTATTCATAATTGAACAGCGGATATTTGTAAGGAAACGCGTCGAATCCGAGGTCTGTACATTTTTGGTCCGACAGTGATTCAAAGTGCACAGAAATTTCCTTTCTCCCCTTCCAGTCTTGAGCAGAAGCTGGCTCAGAGGCAGGCTTTGTGGATATATCCCTCAAAATGCTGTTCTAGTTGTCACCTAAACTCAAATTTTTCAAGGGAAGGTCACTTGCCTCGATCCTTCGGAAATAACGGGATCTCATGAGCGACGTTCCCCTCTTAGTGAGAAGGAAAGCTAGATAAAATTCGAAATCGTAACAACTAATTTTAAACCACTGAATTAATGCATTCTGACATCGGTGTTGGTTTAATACTATTTTACTAAGTTAATGCCACCAAACCATGAATACTAATAAATGATGGTAATATTAATAACAAAAAATCCACGCAAACACTGCAAGTGGAGCTAGGACTTGGAGTATCTCCTCCATGTTTTTTCTCTCTCTCTATGTCTCTCTATCACTCTCTCTCTCTTCTCAAGGCTCGCTCGCCTGAAGCTCACTGCCCCTGCATCCAAGATGGTAAGATTTATGTGGAACAGGGAGAACAGCTGTCATTTGTTTACAAAATAATCTTCAAAGAATAGTTTTGAAAAGGTTCTGATGAAACCTACTTCTAAAGTATTTTGCAATTGTATTTAGAATGAGAAAATGCAAAAAGATTGTATTTAAAATACAAAAAGATTGTATTTAAAATACAAAATGCAAATGTATTTCATATAATTAGCAACCAATAAATAACAATTTTACATAAATAAAATATTTGCATACTGAATTCTTCATTGATGTTAACTAAAACCCACACAAAAGGATTATATACTCCAAAGGAAATGTTCATAGGGTGAAGACAGAAATAACTGCTTCACACATACAAAAACATTTGCTCAGCATGGAGTTTAAAAATTCTATAGTTAAAAGGATTAAGGAAAAAGTGTTAACTTTGCATGGTAAAGTCATGCGGCTAAATCCCAAGGAATAACAAGTGTGTAAAATAGTGATATGACTGGGACTCCACTCCCACTTTCTAGGGAGGTATTATAACCCAAGGAATAACAATAATTAACCCTTTCGCGCCGGCGGTATTCTCGTAGAATCCTATCCATATTCCGAGGCTTGGGCAGAAAAAATATCTCTCAGACGCGAAGCACTCTTAAACCTCTGCCGATGCTAGTTACCCTTTTCGGCCCTTTACAGCGGGGCCCTAGGGAGGTTTATTGCTCCTAACGCAGCATGGGGCTTAGCAAAAGTAAACGTTGTTGCAGTTATTTNAATCTTTTAAACTTTGTGAAGCAAAAACAGGATATGTATGAAATATTATCATATATACTAAAAAGGATACTGATTTAAAAAATGTAATAGAAGGTGTTGATTTGAAAAACTTTACCAAGCCTACAAAATTAGTGCTAAATTTATCAGAAAAGCTTCTGAATAAAGGGTATTTGATAGGCTTAGATAATTATTATAGCAGCCCTGAGCTTTTTGATTTACTTAATTCTTTGAAAATGGATGCTGTTGGTCCATTGCAATTGCAAGGAGCTTCCAAAAGATTTAGCGAATATAAAATTGCAAAAAGTGAAATAAGTTCCGGCATTCCGAAAAAAGGTGATGGTGTTAAAAAGGAGATACAGAATAGATGTTTATATGCTTAACAGTATTCATGATGAAAAGATGAAGTCGGTAAAAGAAAGAAAGGGTGGAATGAAGATGAAACCAGAGGTTTGCATTTATTATCATGACGCAATGGGTGGTGTGGACCACTCTGACCAATGTATGATATTCTATAGTGTAGCTAGGAAGAGAATGAAGAAATACTACCAAAAAATATTCTGGCATCTGCTTGATTTGTGTATTTTCAACACATACGTTATCCACCAAAAATGGAGGGAACCACAAAATCTTACGTTCAGGATGGAACTTATAAATTCAATAATAGCTAAATATGGAGCATCTTCTAAAGATATACAAGAGAGAAAGAAGTCGTCACCCACAGATAAGCCCTTGAAACTTAGTCATCGCCATTTTCCTGATTTGAATTCTCCTTCAGCATCCAAAAAACATGGACATAAACTATGTGTAGTGCATGCACCTCATAAGAAATGAAAAGAAACTATTTATAAATCAAAAGTTGCAATGTCGCCCTGTCTGTGTGCTGCTCCTTGCTTCCGGGCATACCATGAAAAAAAGAACTACCAACATTTGGCACAACCAGCGCATAGTGTTAATTGTGTAATTGACACCCACGTGCCTCCGACAGAGTCCCAAACACTTGAATGTCCTAAGGGTCATAAAAGGGACAGCTGTAGAAGGGCACAAGGCAAGAGAACCTTGAAAGGACTATTCATCTACATCTACATCTACATAAATACCCTGCAAGCCACCTTCCAGCGTGTGGCAGGGGGTGTAAACACCAAGAGTAGAATTACCTCTTTAATTTATTGTTATCGCATATCGTTCGTGGAAAAACTGAGTCCCTAAATCAACTTGTCCTTGCATCTATTTCTCTTATTTTACGCTCACTGTCAGATCGGCTGAAGTAGCAGGGGGGTGGCATAAAACTGAAAATGTATTTCCACTGAATTTATCTAACAATAGCAGCCTAGCTTCTAATCTCCTTTCTTTCAAGGATTCCCAACCTGCATCTGATAGCATTTGCATTACGCTTGCTTCTCTATCGTAGCACTTTTTAACAAAACATATCGCCTTACGCTGCACTTTCTTGAGTTTGCAAGCGTTCGTTTCATCTGCTGGGTATCATATACTCTCCGCATATTCCAGACGGGGCCTAACTAGCATGAAATAGCATCACATCTACCTACAATACGCTTTATAAAACAGAGCTTTTTAGTTGCTTTACTGCATATTTTTTTAATATGTGTGCTCCAGTTTAAATTATTGGTAAGGGTGATTCCAAGATATTCTACTCAGTTGACTACATTTAAATACGTTCCACTAATTTTGTACAGGCGGTTCTGACGCAATTGTTTCCTTTCAAAGAAATTTACAACAGAGCATTTATCTATATTAAGATCTAGTTGCCATATTTCGCACCACATTTGTATATGAGATAAGTCGTTTGAGAGTGAAGCACTATCTTCCTCACTTGATATTTCTCTATATATTACCGAATCATCTGGAAATATCCTCACATTGTTATCGATCTTATCACTTAGGTCATTGATATAAATGAGGAAGAGTAGAGGTCCGATTACGCTGCCTTGAAGTACGCCTGACGTGACTAACTTTATCCGAACTAATGCCATCAAGTACCACTTGCTGTTCTCTCTCGTATAGAAAATCCTTGATCCATTCAATTATTTCCTTGTTGATACCTGCTAATTTTAGTTTTTTATTAATTTGTAGTGGGGGACCCTGTCGAAAGCTTTCTTGAAGTTAAGGAAAATAGCGTCTACTTGCTTTTTACTTTCAGCAGACTTCAGAAGAATGACCTGAAATATAGCAGCCTAGCCTAGAGTAAGTGCTAAACTTTTAGTTTTTTTTTTTAATTGTGGGAAGAATTTTGGAAGTACTTAGCTCNCTAAAAGTGTAATAGTTTTTACGAAGTGGCCATTTTCGCACTTTCAGCATTTGCTGAAAGACGCGTAAAAGAATTGGATTGAGCATTTCTGAAGAAGAATTTGTGATGAAGAAATTGAAAGAGTCTGCCACAGCCGGGAATCGATCCCGTGTCTCCCACTTTCCGGGCGGGTTCTCTGTCCTCTAAGCTACCACGACAGAACGATCCCTTCTTCAATTTCTTGGGCTATGTATGAATTGGTGAGTGAGAAAGAAGCGGTAATTATTTAATTATTTTCTTAGATTGGTATATGTTGAAGAAAATGGTTGATTTGGTAGTTCACCCGTAATTTAGTATCGGATTAGCAAATTTGCAGAGTTTTTAACAATTTTTATTGAATATGAACAGAATATAAAAGGATTCATAAACATTCATGAGATTAGCTACCACTTTACTATGTGTGATGAAATTTCAGGTTAAAGAGGTAATTAAACTGAATATTTTTCCTGAATTGTATACTGTTTTAAATAAAAATGCTACTCTACTTTCACTTTCCGTAATTATCTAAATGGAAAATACGCGCAAAAAATCTTTATCGTGTAAAATACCCCCAAAACTGATTGCAGATAATCTGTATGCAATTATTGTTGTTTCAGGGGGAGGTTAAGAAGACGGTGTTTTTTGTATATTTGTAAGTTGTGTTTGTGAAGGCTTACTTTAACCTGAAGATAACGTTTGTGCGTTGAAATTAGTTTTCAGTACACTAAAAAGTATTCTGTGGAAACTGAAATATAGTTTTTCTATTATGAATAGTATAAGAAGGTTCCACGAACTGAAGGCTGAAGTAATTGCTTAGATATATTAAGCACAAGCTTAACTGCCCATTTAAATTCAGCTGGAAAGTATAGAGATATTTTAAGGAAATAATCTACATAGAATTAGCATTTTCGTCTTGGAATTTAAATTATGAGGAAAGTAATACATTTTGATAGTAAACCTATTTCTAGAATGAAAATGAAGCTACAAAAACTGTTATTAAACNTCTAATTGGTAATATCTTAGATATGACATGTAACATACTTCTCTATGAGTCACTTGATAGATTTCAGCTTTGAATGTGTTTACAGGAGAGATTTAAAATTACAGCTCTTTACAATAATACTGGCTTTCTTGTTTAAATGTATCCAAACAAATACATATAACTTCCAACACATGAATCTCTTTGAAGTTACCTTTTTTCGCCATATATGGATAAGAGGGAGACTTATTTTTACCATCAGCAAGGAGAAAAAGATATCTAATACAGGAAAACTTTTTGGACTTCAATTTAAAACAATTTATAAAATTGTTTTCCCATAGTAATCTCTTAAAACATGGTAACCCAACCCACCCATGTTTCCTACTACTGGTATGCCATGCACAACTAGTACACCTGATTATGGTAGCCACGTCTAAATGGATATCATACATATGATCAATCCATATGGGTAGAATCAATGTTATCTTCCCCTATGAATACCTCTATGAAATTTAAAAGTACTCACATGAATGGGAGTCACACCAAACCTGCTTCCTATTTAGCTTTCAAATGAGCAGATCATTATTTTTCAGCAATTATTATTAGGCAGAGCCGTATGGGAGTGTTCTGTGTGATAGCTCCAGAAAAAGGAAGATCAGGGTTCAAGTGCCTGTCTTTGACTTTTTCAGTAGCATTTACCCTTCAGGTGCACATCTAAGCATACAATGTCTATGATATTGTCCTATCCTAATTATCATTTTGTTACACAAAAAGAGGCATGAGTAATCTATAAGCCATACAAATTAAATGATATTCGATACTATAGAAGTTATGAACTTCCCATAGAATTCAATATGATTTTGGCTGTGAAGTAACATGCCACATACATTATAACCAAATCAATTATATGATGCAAAATTTCAGTATGAAAGTTGAAATACAGTTTCCTTGTGAACTTGGACCTGCAGGCTGATGCTTAACCCTTTCGAGATGATGGTGTTCTTGTAGAATCGTATCCATATTCCGAGACTTTTGCAGAAAAAATATCTCTGAGACACAAAGCCCTCCTGAATCTCTGCCAATACTAGTGACCCTTTTGGGCCCTTCACAGCAGGGCTCTGGGGAGGTTTATGGCCCCTAAGCAGCATGGGGGTTAGTAAAACAAAATATTGTTGCAGTTATTTTGCTGAAGAATCATTTGTTGCACACATGGCAAATATGTCTTTCATGATAAAAATCTTGTGCTTCCCTGATGACGTACAACTTTTAATTGAAACTCTACTGTTGATATTAACATATTTAGAAATCTACCATAATTATATTGAAATATCTACTATTTTCTCTAAATATGTTAATATTAATGCTAAAATGTTGTTTAAAAGCTATAAACTACAAGCAAAGTGTGAGATTCTCCACTCCAAGGATATATTAACTGAAAGAGCAACAAATCATTCTTTAGCAAAACAACTGCAATAACATTTATTTAACCACAGTCCCATGCTGTGAAATGGGCTGCACAATAGCCCTAAGACCAATGCTGTTCCCCGGAGAAGGGTAAGGATACCCGCAATTGCAGCCAGAAAGGGGCCAAAAAATATACCTGGAAGCTACACTTCTCCTTGAAGAATAAGCTAGTACCTGCATTGTCTATACGTACACAACATTCCTTTGCTTGCAGAGGAAATCTCCGTCGTCTATAGACGACATTCATTCGCTTGCAAAGGAAATCTCTGTCGTTTATAGATGACAACAGTAGCGAAAGGGTTAACATCAAGTTAGATACCCATAAGGAATTCCTCACATAATGAACTGTAACCTAACGCTCATCACTTTCCATTGAGCTCCTGTCTTGAACCCACACAACTGCTCCCATTGTGTACTATTTACAAGTATCTTTACCATTGTATTGTTACTAATATGCATATCTCTAGTTAAAATAAAATTAAACCCTCCAGATTATGAGTCTATATGACATTCATTTAGGCAAGAATGTGAATCAATTAGAAATAATTATAGATGAACCTTTAAAAAATCCTAGGGGTCAAAAGTTAACAGCCAAAATAACTCTAGTCACAGAAGTTAACAGATATAAAGTCTCCCCTACCAAATCAAACACAACACCAAAATGCAACACAAAATTGAAATGCTTTCTCAAGCTTCCTTTCTCACCATTCAAAGACTGCTCATCTTCACAAAAGAAAGCTGCCAATTCTTTCCTAGCATGCTCAACACCAAAGAGTAATTTTCCTTTATTTGTGTGGTGTAAATGCCAGGTTTAATGTTTTATGGTACGATAGGTTTAGTAATATATTAAGAAAGAGAACAAAGAGTTTAGTAATATATTAAGAAAGAGCAAAGGGAATTTTGCTCCAAAGTAGTTTGTCAATCATAGAGCATTGGGTATTGTAGAACAGGAATATGTTCAATTTCCTTTGCTTGTTGGAAAGAATCAACCACTTGCCAAAGGCAGGTTGCAGGGTATTTATATAAATATAGAAATCCCAAGGAAGAATGGACTTGAAAAATTCTGACAGGACCGGGAATTGAACCCTGGTCTCCCAATTGCTGGTTGGGTGCTCTGTCCGTTGAGCTATCCTGGCAGAACATTTCCCCAAGCCATTCAGGAGACTTTGTCGGCAAGGACGTTGTGAGTTCGTCCACATGGTGGCATTGTTTGCGATCTCGGCTTCATAGAAGCACTGGCCACACAAAGTGATGGAAAGGATACCCCCCCTTCAGGTTGTAAACACAGGAAAACGGGTAAGGGTGATTTTTTGCAAGATGGTGCGCACCCAGGAATAATCCTAAGGAAGAATGGACTTGAAAAAAGTCTAACAGGGCTGGGAATCGAACCCAGGGACTCCCAATTGCCGGTTGGGTGTTCTGTCAAAATAAAGCTCATAATCTGTCAGTATGCTGTCATGGCGATGAAAAAGCCAACAGCCTGAAAACTGCTTTTTCTGTGAAGTAAAGAAAACCCTTACCATATAACAATTTTGTATAATACAGGAATTCATGAAAGAAAAGATTTCACTTAAAACAGAAAAGTGGACCAGGAAATGAGTTTAAACTAGTTACTCAAATCTTTTTTTGTGAAACTTTGCAAAGTTTTCCTGTTTCAATTCCTGAGATGGTTTCTCACCAAGTTATGGCCTAGAAATTTCATAATAAAATTTATAGAGACCCAGGAAGAATGATGAAAGAAGGGTCAAGATTATAAGTTGGGTGTTAGACAACATGCTTCTAACTAATAATATCTAATCTATAGTAACATTTATACCTAACTTTATTAGCTTTTGAGATCCAAGTTAAAAAATATTACACTTAGGTATTATAGAAGAATGGTGACAATAGTAGTCATCAAGTAGTAGTAGTAGTAGAGAAAAATTAATGAAGTCTTCATAAAGAGACTGAAATCCTCAACTTCCAAGTATCTGTAACTGAGGGTTTTTGAAAAAATATGACATTACCATGTCTCCTGCGTTGCTGTGCCCTGGCTGCCTCTTCTCTCTCCCTGCGCCTCCTACGCTCTTCCGCTTGTTTCTCCTGCTCTCGTCTCCTCTTGTTGTCTACCACTGCAGCCTGGAAGCGGCTACTGAATGCCTGGACAAGTCTAAGGCATTCCTCAATACGGAACTGGGCTTCACCACCTTTTAAGCATTTGAAGAGAAGTTAACTATATTTGCCTTTAAATTCAAAGAAATTTTTCAAGTAACAATTCAAGTTTACTCAATTCTCTTGATGCTTGAGAAAGTGTATTACTTTCAATTTAAAAGAATGCACATTTCTCAAAGCAAGAACTGCTTCATGAGCAACATACATACACCTCACTTTTCTGGAATTGTTAAGTGTTTTATTATTCATTTTTCATTCAAATAATTAAAAGTTGGGGTTAAAGTAATTTGAACAAAGATTTTGGTCACCTATTGGTTGAACTTATGGTGAGGTAGTCCACTTTTTTGAGGTGTCCTTGAATGTTACCGTGAGTTTTTAAAATGTGTCCTACTTTTTTTTATTTAAAATTCCAGATTTATACTCACTTCATATTTCTATGCCCTCTGTATTCANAAAGGATTAAGGAAAAAGTGTTAACTTTGCATGGTAAAGTCATGCGGCTAAATCCCAAGGAATAACAAGTGTGTAAAATAGTGATATGACTGGGAAAAAATTTTCAGATGAATGAATTATTCCCCTCAAGGAACCCAGGATTTTCAAAATGTGTGACAGATATCCCCTTACAAGAGAATGGATAATGCCAGCTAATGAAAATAGTTTTTCCACTAGTGAAGATGAGTACAGGCTTGCATTAAAACTGGTTAACATTTTAGAATATTTTTATAAAATTGACAGACATTTGCTTTTCCATTGAAGTATCTGATTACTTCCAACTCAATGTGAAATTGTTGCTTTTTTCATCTGAATTCCAAAGTACATAAAAGTCGTCTCCTCCACTCAGAAGTTTCATCACATGTAAAAGATACATACCATTCTAAGGAATTACAACAGAGACTTTAAATGTTCAGAGTCTAAATATTGAAGTCACAACATATTGAAACTTGGATGACAGCAAGAAGCTTACACTGCCTCATTCACTTTAGGAGATTCATTAATAAAAAGTCAAGTCTATTTTTCTTTCCTAATTGTGTTACCATTCCAGCTGTATGACACAAATTATTTTTCATCTAACTTTGAAAAAACTGAGTTCAAATTTAAGAAATACAGAGTGAGAAATAGAGGCTGTATGTTACACAGAATGTAGGCTTTACCACCCTATGGTTCTATATTTAATTCATGTACACCTAGCTCCACATAAATCTTACCACCTTCGACGCAACCCGCATAACTAGCGTAAAGCACAAAGAGAGCGAGTCTAAAGTTTTCTCCCCATTCTATTGGCTTCTGGAAGGAGGGAGCTGAGTGAAACACTTTGTCAGCACCTTTTAATGTGTTGAAGGCTATTATATCATTATTATTAACANGCCATACAGCAAAACTGCAGCTTTCAGCTGACGGTGCGAACTCTGCCGTATCAAAGGACGCATTTGGACGACTGCAAGGAGTATTCACAAGGTTCCCTAAAATTGCTCGCCACGTATGAACCCCAAACCACCTGTCCCTGTGCAATAGCTCTCTGAAGTCAAAATACGCCTATTCTAGCTTCAAACCTAACGCGTAGCACGAGTGCGCACGATATTGAAATCTCCAGCCCGCGGAGAAGACTCATGATTTCCATGGCTGACATTATGCTTGCGATAAGAACATTCTCTGCCTCCTCAGCCCTCTTCCTAATTTCCCTTCCTCTCCCCTTTGCCTAAGCGAACACTTCTGGAAGCAATGGTATTTTACATTTCCTTGCTCGAACGTATTATAATTCCGTATGACAATGTCTTGCAATATGACGATTAGAAATTCAATAACGAAAAAAACACAATTTGCAACATTAAGTATCTTAGAGGCAGCAGATAACATTTCTCACATCTGATTGTTCTAACAAAAGAAGGTCATTAATAATACTTATATTTCCGAGTAGTAAGAAGTAGTAGCGGTAAGAAGACAGAAAATATGGAATAAAATGTTCTCGGAAGTTTGCTGAAGAATTTAATGTTTTTTTAGAAAATTGGTTGAGAAATCTTGTTAGTCATCCTAGCTTATTTCTCAACTCTTGATTTCTTAAATGTAAACGATATTTATTCTTTCATGATTGATGGGGAGACGCAATTTTTAGTCTATTGAATACTGGCGTAAAGTTAACACTCAAAATTAACGAATACGAACTGTTAGTTCACCGAAAATATTAATTCTCGATAGATCAATAAGACCTGCGATTTTAGTACAAGATAGACTGGCTTATTTTTTTCACGTGCGAACTGTACACAAGTTTTCGACACGCTTTCAGATTGTCGAAGCAACGGTCTCTTGCATTGAACCAGAAGTATGCGAAGTGATCATAGAAGCACTAAAAGATGTTTATTTTTATTTTATCATTCAAAATCAAAATTATTAAATCAGGTATTCAATGGAAAGGTCTGAATTTTCAAGTAAAAGTTTAGGTGATTCTGAGGGGATTTATTAATAAATGATTTCCATGAAGTCTCTTAAGCTCCAAAAGAATAAGAGCTTCTTTCTGCACATACTGCTCGGATGGAAAATACGATTTTGAATTGAGACTCAAACATGCCAGTATCTGGAAGAAATGACCCTTTACCTACAATAAAAGCAGCGTATGGCCATTTAATTTCAATTGCAAATTTATACCTCAATTCTGAATTACTTCAACTAGTAATTTTTTCGACAAGAGACAGAGGAATAGAATTTCGTACCTCTATTTCCAAAACTATTCAAACAGTCTTATCCGTCCGTCGAGTTTTCCATTACGTAACGGAAAGAACAATCTATCAAATGAACATTTTGGAGCAATATAATGTGAGCCTATTTAGCCCATCTAAGGTGGAATGTGTTGTAGATATGAAGATCCCTCTGTCAGATTGACATCGAAAACACCTGATCAGTAATGAATAACGAGAAAAAGACAATTCCCAGCAATATCACTTCAATTTCGACTTTTTCGATGCACTTCATAACATTATAATTAAGGCCAAAAAGAAATAGTACCGTTATATAAATTAAGGTAACAATCATGTCTCGAAAAATATATAAAATGCGAGGAAATGCAACAAAGAGCCACCGGTTGACGCCTTCACCGTTCCGATGCAAACCGTGCACCAAAGGATGCACCAAGAGCGACGAATGTTGCCACCCACGCTTTCTGTAAGTTTATCTCTTATAAACTTTCACTTTTGGGCTTTTGATAATTGATAGCTCCTAAATGAAGATAGAAAATTAATGTCAGAGAAAAGAGAAAAAGAGTAACGAGTATGGCTAGTCTCCATTAGACGAACCAATTATTTCGAGGGAACTCCGACACCACCATTTTCCTTCCCCCATTTAAAAATCCCCTCTCACTCCTATTTGTGTATATAAACCCTGAGAAAAGGGCACTTGTCGCAGTTCGTGCCGTAACTCACGGATCGACGAAGTCTACCGAGGGAACGCCGACATTCTGAAAGCCTTCTTCCTAACATTGAAGATACTTCGGCGTCTTGGAGACCAGCTGTTCCTAAGACCATAACCATCGAGGGAACTACTGCGTTGCTTCCGGACTTTCATCCTCTGATGCCGACCAAGTGCTCTTTCACATTCTACAGTCTGCTGTATTTCGAAAGAACGTACCAGCGGTATTTCGAGAAGTCGACCACTCCGGAGGTCCTTTGGAGAAACATACTTGCATCGCGGGGGGTAAAAAAACCTTATCCAAGAAAACTTCCGTACTCCTTGAGTCTCGTCCATCCTAGAAGGCTAAATCGTTAGGACCTCTCAACTTACACTTTTCAAGTAGTAAGGATGGTCGACCAAATTTATTTCTTGAAGACGACAGCAAAATGATATCTCCGGGTACCAAGGAAATCTGTGGTAAAGGAGGCTGCGAGGCGGAATAGAAGACCTTCCAAGAAAGGGATTGGACAGCGACTGGACCCAAGGGGAATCGAGGAAAGGAGATTGAGAAGAAAGTGAGTGTAGTGTTAAATTGTGTAGTGAGCAATGGTCATTCTAGTGAAATAGTGAAAGTGAGTTGAAGAGGAGGTTCGGTACGCCGATGGAGAGCAGAGATCGGCCGACGCTGGAGGATGACCGCTGCTAAAGGTAAGGAATCCACGTCTTTCAGGTGAAAGGGTGGTAGGGTTCTTTAGACGGGGGCCCAACCAACGGGCATTAGAGAACAGGTCTTCATTAGAGTTTGGAGGGAGTGTGAAATTGAGTAAAGTATGGCCCACTCGATGGGCTACAGTGACTGGGGGGAGGGGAAATTAAAGTGATAGGCACTACACACACTATTACAGACCGGCTTTTTAGCCATTAGAGAATAAATTTATTTGGTCTTCTAAAAGTTTTCCTCTTCTTTCTTTTCCGTGGCAGTGGTTTTCATGCCATTGCCACACCATGGTTTCATAGGGCTGGTTAATTGCAACTGATGCCGCGAGCATCCCAATCCCCCGAAATATTTACCAGTTGCAGTTTTCTGGCGAAACCCCTCCATTCAAAAGGGGAAACGAGCTGACACGGTACGCCTTTGCGTGGCTTGGAAACCCGTGTAAAATTAAACTTTTAACAAAAATTCTAACTCTGACATTAACCTCATCTAGTGTTAGTGTTTTAAAATATTCTGTCAATATTCTTATTATGCATAACGCCTACAAATTGGAATTTTAAAATTTGTTCTATTTCACAGCGACGATGCCAGTGTGAATGCCGTTGGAGCTGCCGAGAAAAATGCAGTGGCCCGGAGAATTCAATTCATTTCCGAGGAATTATATTGGTGAGTTTACATCTGCATACTCTTTGCAACTTTCACTTCCAATATAAGATTCCTTTAACATTATTACGAGATACATAGCATAGCTATGAGAATAAATTTACTAGGAATATTTTCAAACCACTGTTTTTCCTTAATTTTTTAACCACATTGAGGTAACTCATAGTTTTATGCCAACCTTTTTGTGATGTTCCTTCTAGAATTAGAATATTTCTCGAAATTGTAAATGTAAGAATTACTTCATAAACCGCCAAGTTAATAATTATGATTGAATTATGTAATTATATAATTGAATTTAAGAATCATTAACACATTTCTTGCAAAGTCGATAGAAAGTATATTTGAAATTATAGTTTGAGAAATCTGTTCTGAAAAATAAATTCTTAGTGTAATCGACTTTTACTATAAATTTTNTATGTTAGCAGTATAGTTCTAAAAAAAATTAAAGGTCGGATGTCCTCAATTAGGCCTGAATCTTATGATTAATTTACTCTTCTCCAGACTTATCAGGTAAAATTGTTTTTTGCTGCCTTAATTATCCTCTAATAAAAATATGATATCATTGTATAATTGCAAATAACGATTTAATTACGTTTTATGCTCTTCATATCCGTAGGACAAACGTTTCCATTAGAAATCATCTGTGGTAGCTTTTAAATGTAAGATTATTAAGAGAAAGCTCACTACCATGAATTAAGTTAAAAGATGAATAAAAACTCACCTACAGATGAGAAGATAAATAATAATATGGAATAAGAAGGCAATCAACTGTATTTAAACTCATTAATTTTGCAGAAGAATGCTCTTGAAAAGGGAATTGAAATGAAAATAGAAAACTGCAAAACTTACTAAGTTACTAGCTAAGACGAAAGACATCATCTGGACAAACACACTAAAAAAGAATCATTCAAGCTTAACCTGTAGAAGAACTCTCAAAATTAAGAAAAACAACAAATCACCAGGTAGTAAAAGAAGTAAATTTCAATTAAATAAATCAAATAATTATAGTAAAATAATAAGATTTTAAATTCCAACAAATCAACAAAAACATAACAGCTGATATCTAAGGTTTGTGTAGTTGAGTTTAAATTGTTAATTTAATTTTAAAGAAAGTTTCACGTATTAGAATAATAGCACCCTTTAATTCATTATTTATTCATCTAATGATCTGATGAGAATTAATTTAATCTAATAATCACTACTTATTATTTTAAAATTCTGCGGGCTACAAAATCCTTTTCATAAATCAAATTATTAATTAATTTACGATGAAATAACATCAACACTCTAGTAATACTTCTCTGAAAATACTAAACCAGTTCCATAACAAATAACCATATAATTAAATCAAGTTTATTTTTATTCCAAATGACGCGGTCCATATCATTATCTGATGCTAAATCTCTCTCTTGCTTTAGCTTATTTAACTCCATCCAAGACAACTCCCCCGCAATCTTTCTCGCTATAACCTCTGCCATAAGCAATCCCACTGTTCGGTTTCTTTTTCTGTGTGTTAATTACAGTATGTCAGTTCTTGGTCACACAATTACATATGTCAGCAATTGACTTGCAATGATAGTGAGATTTGGTGCTGTTTGTTTCTCATCTGGGTTTTTCCCGTTTCTTCGAGAAGGAAGGGAAGACTTTCCCTGTTAGCCTAGCCCTTGGAGTATCCCTGTCTTATTCATAATTGAACAGCGGATATTTGTAAGGAAACGCGTCGAATCCGAGGTCTGTACATTTTTGGTCCGACAGTGATTCAAAGTGCACAGAAATTTCCTTTCTCCCCTTCCAGTCTTGAGCAGAAGCTGGCTCAGAGGCAGGCTTTGTGGATATATCCCTCAAAATGCTGTTCTAGTTGTCACCTAAACTCAAATTTTTCAAGGGAAGGTCACTTGCCTCGATCCTTCGGAAATAACGGGATCTCATGAGCGACGTTCCCCTCTTAGTGAGAAGGAAAGCTAGATAAAATTCGAAATCGTAACAACTAATTTTAAACCACTGAATTAATGCATTCTGACATCGGTGTTGGTTTAATACTATTTTACTAAGTTAATGCCACCAAACCATGAATACTAATAAATGATGGTAATATTAATAACAAAAAATCCACGCAAACACTGCAAGTGGAGCTAGGACTTGGAGTATCTCCTCCATGTTTTTTCTCTCTCTCTATGTCTCTCTATCACTCTCTCTCTCTTCTCAAGGCTCGCTCGCCTGAAGCTCACTGCCCCTGCATCCAAGATGGTAAGATTTATGTGGAACAGGGAGAACAGCTGTCATTTGTTTACAAAATAATCTTCAAAGAATAGTTTTGAAAAGGTTCTGATGAAACCTACTTCTAAAGTATTTTGCAATTGTATTTAGAATGAGAAAATGCAAAAAGATTGTATTTAAAATACAAAAAGATTGTATTTAAAATACAAAATGCAAATGTATTTCATATAATTAGCAACCAATAAATAACAATTTTACATAAATAAAATATTTGCATACTGAATTCTTCATTGATGTTAACTAAAACCCACACAAAAGGATTATATACTCCAAAGGAAATGTTCATAGGGTGAAGACAGAAATAACTGCTTCACACATACAAAAACATTTGCTCAGCATGGAGTTTAAAAATTCTATAGTTAAAAGGATTAAGGAAAAAGTGTTAACTTTGCATGGTAAAGTCATGCGGCTAAATCCCAAGGAATAACAAGTGTGTAAAATAGTGATATGACTGGGACTCCACTCCCACTTTCTAGGGAGGTATTATAACCCAAGGAATAACAATAATTAACCCTTTCGCGCCGGCGGTATTCTCGTAGAATCCTATCCATATTCCGAGGCTTGGGCAGAAAAAATATCTCTCAGACGCGAAGCACTCTTAAACCTCTGCCGATGCTAGTTACCCTTTTCGGCCCTTTACAGCGGGGCCCTAGGGAGGTTTATTGCTCCTAACGCAGCATGGGGCTTAGCAAAAGTAAACGTTGTTGCAGTTATTTTGCTAAAGAATCATCTGTTGCACACATGGCCAATATGTCATTCGTGATGAAAATCTCGTACTTCGCTGATGACGTACAACTTTTACTCGAAACTCTACTGTTGATATTAAAATATTTAGCAGTCTATCATAATGATACTGAAACGTCTAATATTTTCCCTAAAAACGGTAATATGAACGCTAAAATTTCGTTTAAAAGCTGTAAACTACTAGCGTAATATGAGATTCTCAACTCCAAGGGTATATTGACTGGAAGAGTAACAAATCATTCTTTAGCAAAACAACTGCAGTAACATTTATTTAACCGCGGCCCCATGCTGTGAAAGGGGCCGTGCATTAGGCCTAAGACCAATGCGGTTGCCCGGAAAAGGGTAAGGAAAAACGCAATTACAGCCGGAAAGGGTCCAAAAATATACCTGGAAGCTATCCTTCTCCTTGAAGAATAAGCTTGTACCTGCGTCGTCTATACACGACAGTAGGTCGTTAGCGTAGGAAAACCTCCGTCGTGTATAGACGACAGTAGGTCTTTAGCGTAGGAAATCGTCTGTCGTGTATACACGACAACAGGAGCGAAAGGGTTAAGGAAAAGGTATTAACTTTGCATCAGTGAGGACCTCTGGAGGCAATTTGTGCCACTAAATGTGGAGGCCGCTCGCCTTGCTCAGAAAAGCATTCCCTAACAGTGTGTAAGAGATATGGCAAGGTAGTTCATTGGTTAGAATAACAGCCCAGAAAGTGACCTGGATTTAAGTCCCAGTTATGTGGCTATTTTTCACACTTGTTATTCCTTGTAATTCTATAATCAAGAGGCTCAGACAAATCATAACTAGTTTACATGAAAAACTATAAACTTGCTATTTCTGGGTCTTTAGTGGCTTTAATTGGGCGCAAAATTTCATTTAATATTCCTATATAAATTTAAATTAGCATCTTTCTATCACCAAAAAGTGAGGAAGGTACTAAAAAATTGTGTACAGGGAATATTTCATTGTTCAAGAATTACAGCAACCAAATATCTAGGTTCGTTTTATATTTAACATAAGTTCCTATGTTTTACATTGAATCTAATATTTTAGGAGAAACTAACCAGAAGAAACTGCATCATTTGTCCTCGAATGTCCCCATCTGTTGAAGGCAATTCAATCTGTTGCTTTACTTTTTTAATACGACCTTCAAGAGTTATAATCTCATTGCGAAGCTGTTCCACAGTGGTTCTGCAACAAAATAAAAACAAACTTAATTCAGTCTATTGTTTTATAGAGGAATTGTTTAAATAGAGCAACAAACAATGAATGAGACATTATTCAGCAATTTTTTGCCAAACCACATGTTATAAGTAAATTAAATGAATTCTAAGTTGGATTTCATGGTATTTGCTCAGTTAGAGAAAGAAGAACAAAAGTTAGGGTTGAAAATCAGAGAGCATAAAACAAAGTATTTTAAAATATTGAAGAGCATATTCAGATTAAATTATCAAAACATTAAAAATGTGTAAATACAACTTTGAGGGAGAGATTAGTTTGCAATAATTCTGGGCAACATGATAAGAAGTAATTACACAATACACCACTGCATATAGGAAAAAATCCAAGAGGTTAACCTATTTTGCCAACATAAGGACATTACAATGGAAGCTAGTATTTATGTGAGCTGACCCTATCATATCTATGATACAACCAGTTGTTATATATAACTGAGGGGTTTGAACATTGACAGTTACAGAGGAGAACTCAGTAAGAACATTTGAGACTAACATACCTGGAAGATATTTGGATTTATAAAGCTTTAAATGTAAATTAGATGAAGAGCAGAAACCATTAGTAATCTGAACTGATCAGAAATGAAGGTACACTTCATAAAAAATCAGCATCTGGCATGGGATGATTATGTAGCAAAAATGGACTAATATCAAGAGTAGCATAGAATATTTACAATTCATCAACACAATGAAAATAATAAGATAAGCAAACAGAATTTTCTGTAGGATAAGTATTGAAAATGAATGGGGATGTTCCCTAAGCCAAAGAGAATGAAAGAAAAGGTACTGCCACCAAAAGTAACTACAGTATGTCAGCGTATTTAAAGGGAGTCATAAATTTCACATTATCTTTGGGCATGTTTGCCTCTATGTGGGAAATTTAACACAAATAATTTACAGTTTTACTGTATCGCAAAGTAATTGGACACTGCCATACGGAAAGCTGAGGAGCAAAAAATGAACTGCTGAGCACTAACTTAAAATCTTCACCTCCTTTGAATGATGATACTGCTTGGTTTAATGATTTTTGCAGAAGCATGTTCGATGATGTTTTACTTATGCCACGATATTCCCAGATAATATTTGTAATTCATTTCCAGCAAAAAAGAAGAAATTCATAACTTAGGGAAGACTCACGTATATAGGGATTTGAAAGAGTCTGTATTAGAGAATGAAAACTGGAAAGTTTATGCATATGATGGTCAGGTTTGAAAAGCAATTACTTGGTTAACTTAGAAAGGTTTTCTGATACCCTTTTTCCCCATTTCCTTACCAGAATTTGGTGGAAAGCCAAGCAGAAACAATTGTCATCACATATTAAATTATGGTAAATACTTATCATTCACGTATCATAAAGTTACAAAAATTTATCTTCTTAAAGTAAATTTCAGTAGATTGATTTTTAAAAACAATAAGTAAGGATTAGTTGTTCTATTTCCTTATATTTTAAATTTTCAATGAAGATTCTGACAGAGATTCATTTAAAGGTTACTATGTCATATTCTTGAATATTTTTGGATTACAAAGCTATCCACTTATGTATTATCAATTTTTAGATTAAAACCAATGTGAATACTTGGTTGCATCTTCCAGAGTTGGCATTTCTTGTGGAAAGTTGAGTAAGCGACTATCCTTCCTTTCTGCCTGCATTGCCACAAAATGGATCAAGTTCATGCCAGGCTTATTCGCTCGGATCTCTGTCAACTTCTGCAGAGAGCTCAGCTTCACTCCGGCAGCATTGCCTGCATATCCTCCCTACAAGAATCAGTTACAATAAAATTTCCTTCGTTAAGAGAAACGAAACCTGAAGAGGTAGATAGATGTGTAAATGCAGCTAGATGAGTAGAATATTATATACATTTGAGTATTAATAATAATAATAATAATAATAATAAACGTCTTTATTGGGCAAAATTGGGACTAAAGAGTCCCATCTTCCATTTAACCCTCTCTCAAGACTTATTCTCAGAGATTATAAATGAGAGCAATTGTAAAAAGAGGTTAGTGGAAGAGCCCTCTTGGGCCTAATTGCTGTCACCAATAATTACTGTATCCTTCAAATCCTGGCCAATAAAAAAGAAAATTCACCCCAAATACACAGACCAGCTTTTTAATATTTTTTGGGACATTAGGATTTGTGACTAAATTTAAATTGTGAAATGAAACAAGAGGAAATAGCATTGCAGTTATTTCATAAGGAGAAGGAATAGCCATCTCAAAATGACTGGATAATTCCAAAGTAATGTTAGCCTCAATGGCATATAGAGTTGTACCATTGTTAAATGTAAAAATATTTTGCAGAGAACAAAGAAAAAGTATTCAGGTTCTCCAACTCCATGCCATATCCCTATTTAATAAACATATGGGAGGAACTGTAAGGATGGATGAAGATGGTAATTCACTTCACATCAGAAAGAAAATGGTTTATAGAAATTACTTCATTCTAATTCATTTAAAAGAAATATAAATGTGACCAATAATTATTATTATTTTTCAATTGTACAGGTATAAGGGGGCATAAATGGTGGAGGCTGATTTTTACTGGGCTCTTAGCATTAAGAATTCGTGGATCTTGAAAAAGAAACCATCAGATGCAAGAACAAAATTAGTGTTTAGAAGGGAGATAGCCCAAGTTACAAGGCACAGCTAACATCACCTGGCAGTGGCTCCATAGAAGAGTTGCAGTACAACAGATTGGAGCATTTTATTTAAGAATTACCAGGCAATAAAAGAATGCTCTATGTTCACGAAGAATTCACAAGTCATGAGATAACAATGAGCAAAAATTGTAATGTGGGGTTTGCATTAAATGATTTACAAAACATCACCTGAGAAGAAATTTCATCAACAACGTGAAAAAATATGATTTAGAAAGATATACGTCAGAAATAACATTTTGTTTCAAAGCCTTCTTTTTCAATCTCCTCATAGCATATGTATATGTAGCAGTTGGAATGTCTGACCTGCTCATAAAGGAACAGGCATTTGCAAAGAAACTATAATAGCAAAAATTTTTTAAATATATTTTTTAAATAAAATACTTATTTTTCTGGCTTATTTAGGTAATCTAAATAGAAAAATCCTAAACTGAAAGTAATAATCAAGAAAAAATAATTCCCTTCCTTGGAGAGTTAAAACCCTCCACTTATAAGGTGGATATTTCCAGTTGCTAAATGCACTGTGGTCCCCTTTAGCCGATTGTCCACCTCATTTGATTGATCAAAAATTGTGTACATTTCCTGTGTCATTGCCCTTGGCTCTCTTCTTCTGCCTCAATTTTAAGGAGGTTTCATTCAACACTATAATTTATGATGACTAGATCTGTGATACGTACATGAAAATATTGCAAAATAAAAATGTCTATCCCATAGTAAGAGGTTTTAGCTGTGAGATATTCCCCATCCACTGCACCTTGATGAACTTATGATTTATTATTAAATCATAATGGTGTATCTAAGAAAATGCTTCATTGTACAGTGAGAATGATAAAAATGAAGCATTAACCAAAATTATTTTCCGACCGATATTGCAATGTACGCACATCTTTTAAAGGTGCTGGTATTGTCATGCCTTGCTAAAGATCAGATAATTTATAAAAGAAAGTGAGATCACCAGCCATCAATTATTGATTGCTGGGAATGTATATTATAGTAACCCCAATTTCAACAGCATCGACCTGATGTGAGTGAGTGTGGGATTAGGGGATGTCGTCAGAGAGAGACTGGACTCGATAAGTTTTCTTTTTGTCATAAGGGCTATGTTTAATTTTTTACATTGTTGTATCATTGGATTTAATATACTGATGTGAACAATTCTCTACGATTATAAATCCATTGCTTCTTGGTTCTTCGGAACATTGTGCCACCCCATGAATTACTCGACAATAGTCATTTGAAGATGAGGGGAATTTCTATAATTTCTGAATTTCCAATTCTGATAAACATATTGAAGGGATCAACTAATGAGAAAGTGTTTCCAATAATTCATTAGAAATCATGAATTAGCCATTAATCAGGACCTAAGGGGGGATATGGACCCCATGGACACTAACAGTGGTCTTGACCACACAGAATCCCCACACAGGCTATGCCACTGGTAGTTGATATATGAAAAGAGTTACTTAAAAAAATAATAAATTACTTTATTTCTACATTATACTTTCTTTAGGACTTCGTTTTATTCATGGTAACCTATTACCTATTGGGCAGCTGACTGAATTAGAAATTTGGTGTCCTTTTAAATAGGTGCACTTCTTATAAAGAGGATCACTGGCTTAAAGCTACAAGGCAACCAATGATAATTTCTAATTGACAGCCTGTGTGGCCTGGTATAGCAGGGCAGGTAAATTAATCCACAAGACGACTTTAACTCTTTGACAGGCAATATAAAGTAACAAGGTGGATTGTGCCAAGTTGCTGCCAGCCCAAGGTTCAGTTTTAAAATATAATGATTAGTAGAAATGGTTTTCTCCTTTATTACTTGTTTCGATAGATAGTCAGGGATTTCTGCAAAGAATTGCTAACTGCATGAAAGGCTCAGAGAAAGGGGAGAATGAAATATAGAGGGGGATGAAAGCCTTTTAAGACATCTGCTAAATCTGTTTATTGGTGCTATCTTTGCCTCCCAGGAAGCAAAGAAAATTTTAATTAGAGAAACTTCAACTCCATACTCAGTCAAATAACACAGAAAATGGTTATAAATGCAGAGTGCCTGAGTACTCAATACTTGCCTTAGATTCCCTAACTGTGATTTTGCAACTTTTGTTTATTTTCCAGTTATGCGGTCAGACATGGGTCACATGAATGGGCTTTGAGGGCCGCGTGTTGGATGCATCTGCTATAGTGCTTCAACTTTATGAACATCAGAAAACCATTCGAAAGTTGGAATTTGTTTTGAGTGCTTCCTCAGATGACTGCAATTTTAAACCTTAGGTTATTATGGAATGTTATAGCAATATAAGAAATAATATCCCTCATAAATGATCCTTGGTTAAGCCATAAAGCCAGAATGGTATTATTTCCCAAAAAGGTTCATAGAGAGAAACTGAACCTGTTTTGAAACCTGGAGTTTGTAATACAATAGGTGGAACAGTCAACTATCCAAAAGCTTGCAGTATGCAAGCAACTTTTACTTGTATATTTTTATATTGTATTATTTGAAATTCATCAGAAAAATTGAGAATGTTATCCTAGCTATCTTGAATTAAATATCAGGTCTGAAATAATGCTGTCATGAGAATCAAATTGCAAGAATTTTCCCAAAATTAAAGGTTTTATTAAGGAAAAAGTTATTAGGATATCTACAGCAGGAGTGCTTCTCTAACCTAAACTTAACTATATCTCTTAAAAAAACTGAAGCTCTTTGTGAGGTATTTTCATATACGTGTTCGTTGTAAAATATAAATATGTGTGTCTTAGATTTGAGAATATACTGTGTGTGTATGTGTAGGAATATGCACTTTGGGATTTATTATAGAAATTAATTTGAAGTTGAATTTGTATGAGATATATACTTACTGAATTAAGAAAGTTGCCAGCAACAAGAACCATGTAGAGAACCTCTCGCAAAGCTTGACTTGTCATAATGTCCCTTGCAGCAGTTGTGATCGCTCTAATACTGGGACCCAAATATGCAACATTTGTGCCAAATTCTTCCTTAAGAAGCATACTTTCAATTCGCAAACGATAACTGTTGGTTAAAAGGAAAATTATTATGTCAATAATAACTGTAATATTTCAACCAAAAATTAGTCAAAAAATTGATACAATGACCTGCATAACAAGACATTCGAATAAGAAAACTTGTACTTCTGTCTTTCCTCAGAAGAGTAAGGATAAGGATAAATATAAGGAGTATAGGATTTTTTCTGGGAAAAAAATATAAAATGTTACAGTTACTAATGATAAGACTATATCTTAGTAATTTTATCAAGTATAATATGAAACAATCTATCATATGTAATTCAAGATTTTTTTCATTTCCCAAGAAAATAATTAGTAATTTCGATAAAGTAAATCAAAGGAAATAAACCTGATTTCTGAAGGTTATTTCTAAAACTAGTTACATTACTTTGGTATGGAAGTGAGTTGGAGAAGAAAGCGTTCCGCATTTCCCAGACGACATAGATCTCCATCAAAGGCCCTCAGTGTCTCAAGTTCATCCATTTCAGGGAGAATGTGCAGCAAACCTCTAAGCTTCTCAGCACCAATTTGCTCATGAGCTCCTGCTTTCACCAATCTAATTATGTCCTCATTTGAGCTAGAAGGAATACCACATCATTTAAACATCCAAGTCTATTAGTTTGAGCAAAAATCAACATTATTTTCCTTAAGAAAGTATTCAATCTATACAGAGAGTTTCCATAGATACTACATACCTTTTGAATTGTTTCAAGAATATGTTCACGTTTAAGCTCCTTTTGCCATCAAGGAGAGTAATCTGAAAGAAGGAAACTAATTATTTGCCAATATCATCCAGAGAAAAGATTGTTCATAGCAACATTCACTGCAGGGCTCCCGGATAGCCAAGTGGGCAACTCGTTCAACTTTGGTGAAAGTGGTACTGGGTTTGATTCCTGGTGGGGGCTCACGTGCAAAATGACCTTAGCTGCACTTTTAACATTACTACTACGAGAACATTCACTACAGTTGAAGCAGCTCATGAACTAAATCTTTACTGTTTTACAAAGGAAGAACACAAATGTGAGATAAATGAGAGATACTGTTTCCTTTGCATACAAATATTTAAATTATCGATCCCTTTTGTGTTTTAAATGGTGAAAAAATGTTTTCAGTAGGATATCTTGGACTCTACATGGTAGTTTATAAGTTCAATTAAATTTATGAATGTTATGAATAAGTTTAATTAAATTAAATAGTAAAACTTTATGAATAAGTTCAATTGTGAGTTCCCAAAAAAGGTTGGCAATTATTATCTTTTAGTAAATAACATACCAAGAAATAATTCTACCATTTCCATAAGTTCATCAAATTTTGGCTAGGGATTTTCGCAACTGCACCTTTGCAAACAACTTACTTTGCCAAAGCCTTATATTTTCAAATATATCAGACCTTAGACACATAATTTCCCCTGAGGATTTATTCATTATACTGTACTAATGTGTCACCTAAAACACTTCGTCCAAGGAACTTTTCACCCTGAGACACTTCAGCCCAAAAATGGCTCAAAACCTCAGTCATGAGACTATTCACACACAGACATTCGAGACCTTTTGCCTGAGAATATTTCACCAAACAGTCAGTTCACACAAAGAATATTTCACATAATTGTGTTTCCAAAAGTGGGTAATTTATAAACAATATCGTGCTGTAAAATTAGGAATGATAGTTACAATTATTAAAAATTAACAGACCTCTGATGTCTACACAAATTACAAATCTAAAAATTTATTGAAGTAGTGGTTATGGATGCAGAGAGGGCGGAATAATGGTTAATTTATAAAAGGGAAAGTAGGGTCATGTTTGACACCACATTTATATTTTGCTTGACATCCTGCATAAATTATGACATAAATATTAATAAGAACAATAAATACAGTTGTTGTGAAACAAATTGATAAACTAGCTGATGACCAAAGGCTGAGGAAATAAAACTTTTTTCTCCATTGTATACAAAACATTACATATAAAAGATTTACATAAATAGTAAAAATCTAATTATAGTGAACGATTTTTAATTATTAAGAAGTGAAGTTATAAACCCTGTTTATAATTTTAAAAATTAGAAAATTCGATTATCTTTTATAATCAGAGGGATGGGAGGGAAGGGAAGCTCCTCATCAAATTTCACACTATAAAAGTATCAATATGTTGACATTTGAATATTTAACTGTCAGTAAAAGAAATGAGGAAAAAAAACTTAATATCTTTCCTCCTTAGTTTCTATCTTTAGATTCAAGCATTCGACCCAAGTAAAAATATGCTACAATTTTCCAGCAACATGTAGTATGAGCCTGTTTTTCCCACTGCTACCTGCATGACATTAGTTGCACAATCATTTCCCCCTCTCATCTTTACTTTGATCTAAATTGGTAAAAGGGATGAGCTGCTCCTGACACCAAAAACCATCAAAAAACAGATATTCCCTATGCCAATTTCAAAATTCTAAGTTATCAAAGTTCAAAGGAATCGATAATTTAAATATTTGCTTGTATTCCACTTATGTTCTCCTTCTACCCCTAATGATGCCTCCTTGGATGGCAAAATATTCACAAGGAGTATCTCCTTTTTGGTGTCTTTCATATTATCAGTAACCTGACTCACATGGGGTGAGTAATGGCAGCCATTTGATTGACCCAGCTGATTTCCTACCTCGACATTTTTTTTCCTGGTTTGTATTGATGACCCCTTATTCTCAGTAGCTGGAATTATACATGTTCCCGATCTTCTAAGCAAAAATCATTAATTTCTTTTCTTTTTCCGCTGAATTTAGACGCTTTTTCTAAGACAATGTGCTTTTTTCTGGAGTGAATTTTCCTAAGTACCCCCATTTCTGTGATATTTGTTTGGCTAACTTTTAGAAATTCGCTTTCTCTATTTCTTATTCCATGACCTACAAACACTCAGAGAGTGTTGAAATTTATTGATGAATTCGTTTACACGATTTCAGTTATGCTCTTTTATGATACCTATAATTACTTAGCTTCCCCATGCTTCCTTACATTCTATTTCATCTTGGCAATAAGAAAAACCATTTCCTAAATTCTCATTTACCTACTTTTTTGGTATAATTTTCATCAATCAATTAGGATTTTCCTTTATACAGCAAGGTAGTGTATGCAGGGTAGTGAAGACTACAAATAATCACATCAATCACAAACATGTTTTGAAAGGTACTACTATTACTGTGAGGTATTGCTCCTTAGCAATTTTTTGAGTTATTTTCATCATTACATGAGTGGTTTTCATTTTGAAAGGTACATATTTTAAGGGGACAGATTTTAAGGGGACAGATTTATAAATGCCCATTACCTTACTTTAGAAGTTAAAATAAGCAAAAGAATTAAACCAGAAACTCACCTCTAATATGATCAACAATGGACCTTGCCAATAGTTGCTGAATCAGAAAATTTATCTTTAATGTTAATGTTATGTGGGTTGGATTATTTTGTCCACAAATTGTCATGTTTTATTACATTATAATTTGATCGTGGAATTCATGAATAAATTAAATAATATCAAGATTTAGGAAAAATAATTGTTGAAATGTAATGCCCATATCTGATATGGGCAAATCATTTTGAAATCTGATTCCATCCTGTCTCAAACAAAGGCAAATCAGTCTGATTGTGAGTGTTGATTGGAATGTACCTATGTATGAATATGTACAGTGAGGAAAACAATTAATGCAAAACTTCTTCTCTGAACATGGTTTTCGGCCATACTAACTGAAATCACTCTCCTCCTGACATCTCCACAACACTGAGAAATCCAGTCAAACCAGGAATATTCAAACTTAATAAAAATGGCAATAGAAATTATGCATCTCAGAAGGGGTACGCAAATGTACATGATACCCTGACCCTGCAGCCAAACTTCCAAAGCATTAGTAAATTATTCAATGATATTTAGCATATTCTACAGTGCAAGGACACCTTTAAAAATATCTTTCTTTACAAGGATACATCCTGGCAAGGAACATGACAAGGAAGATCACTATTATAAAATCATCATGGGCGATTTTAACGTAGTTAAGTTAGTTTCGTGTAGGTCAGCAGGAAGCAGATGATGCTGTCACAGGAAAACATGGACTAGGACAGAGAAATGAACGAGGTCACCGCCTGGTAGAGTTTGCAGAGTGCACCAATATGTACATAACAAACACATATTTCAAGAAGAATCCTACAAGGAAGTGGACTT
>KZ308458.1:928383-947929 GCA_000376725.2 Ladona fulva | reverse complement strand
AGGAGGGGGTGGGGGGCCCACGCAGATCAAAGGCGGAGGGGGTGGCGGAGGAGGAGGTGGAGGGGGCGGAGGGGGTGCTTTTGCTTTCGATTCGCCCCCTGAAAAAAAAAGCACAATTGTCGGTTTTCGGCCTCTTTTTTTTCTTATCGAATTCCGCGAAGATGATTCCCTCTGAAACCTCTCTTACTCACTATATTCCACTGCATACTTTCTCTAAAACATGAAATTTATTCCGAAAGTAATGACCACTACTACTTGTAGCGCAATCACTAAGAAATACCTGAAATAATTAAACACTAAATTAAATTAATTTTTAAAAAGTTGTCCACAGTTGTATTTCGGACGTTTAAAGTTCCGTGAAATCTTGCTCGTTTGGATATATGAACACAAAAACTGAAATGTACCTTACAGTTGCGTATTATACGTGTTTATGTATTATACCTATACCACCTGAGAAAAAAAGATTTCCTATTTCAGAATGAGAAAATAACTCACAGAGTTTGAGAAAATCTCCAAAAAGTCTTTTTTTGCAAGCAAACTAATCGTTAAGGAATTCCTACAAACATGGGTTACGATACTCCGTGGTCGCGCTTTGCAAGTATCGTTCTCAATACTTATTTCGGCAACTACGTCGCCAACTTCAGAAGAAAAGATTACTGAGTAATGTCAGAAATCCTTAGCCTCAGCAATCTTCTCTACCGAAGATTACAACTCAGTTGCCGAAATACATACTAAGAACAATACTTGCGAAGCGCGACCACTGAGAACCCCCGCTGGCCGGAATTTCCTAACAGTTAGTTTACTTGCAAACAACGGCTTTTTTGGATCTTTCCTCAAACTCTAATGTCATACCGCAGTGTTCCTTTTCCTTATAGAAGGTACCAATAGAAATTCTTCACTGCTAAATAAAAGCCAACACAAGAAAAATATTCACATCAAAATCCATTCCAAAATTAAACATTATCTTTTTATCATTACTAAGTGGCGCAATTGATTTGGTTATGGCTATCATTTTCTAGAATTCTTTCGCATATTGTTAACGGTCTATAATAAAAAATTAACTGGAATAAATTCTTAGCCACTAGTATTTATCAGCAATAGGATAATCTATACATATTCATGAATAAACTAAACTAATCCCTTTATCTTTAAAAATAAATTGAGTAACATGGTAAAGGAAAATATAGACTCTAAAATATCTCACCCGCTTCCCCTCATGTTACCCATCTAAAATGCTATTTGCGCAGCATTACAAAATCAGAAATAATTTTAAAGGTCTCCTAGTCTTACGAAGTCACGCTAGATCAAGTATAATCCGTTATAAAAAGTCTGGCTACTTTATGTGTATCCGAAAGTTGAAATAGAGATGGGATAGTCTGAGCTGATAAATGCATGCGAACGGCAATTAGAGGAATAAAAATAGCGCTAACTTAAGCAATTGCAGCAAGCGGGTGCAGGGGGAGGTCTGTGTAGCAGACGAGAGGCGTCATCTGCTCCTTCGATGAGCGAAGCGCGGTGAACCAGAGTCTCTGCCGTCTCCCACGCCAGTCCTGCACCACCACCGGCATCTCCTCTTGGGTCCAGGCGTAGAAGATGCTGCAGGATGCCGAGAAAGTTGGCTTCTTGGGGCGTTTCAGATACCTGAAGAGCAAATTGTTATTGAATTGTCGTTGACTGTGCTACGCATTTTGTACACTGGAAACATATCCTAGGCCTCGGCGGCGTAATGATTAGCGTGTAAGCCTAGCAACGCCGGGGTCCCGGGTTCCAATCCTGGTTAGGGAATGTTTGTCTGTGATCGTGCCTAGTAAAAGGCGGATTGTAAGATTGGTCTCTTAAGACTAAAATGCGCATAATAAAGTCATCATCATCATTATTATTACTATTATTTCTTCGTAAAGAAGTATCGAAATATTAAAATATGTATCTCCCTATACAACAGAACTGATGGGATGGAATTCGACGAATCTGCAAAAGAAACGGCAGAACTTCTGATTCTCCGGCAAAAGCATGGATCGACTAAAAACTGGAATCGCACTGATTTTATAAGTTATTTTTCCCTGCACTAATATTGTGTTCAACAATAGGGACCTTGTAATGCATTCTTATTATTTATTCTGTTCGTAATAAATATATTATGAATTAACTCATACCAAATGTTTTAGAAAATTGGCATGGAAAATTTAACATGATATGATTTTATTATATATTAGTCTTAGATGGAGCTTGCTGCAGATAAATTTATAAGGAGAGTTTAAATTTTAAAAGTGAAATTTTGAAATGGGAAAGATTATTTCAATAGTTGTCGAGTAAAGAAATTACTATATATGAAAGCTATACATTTCTTTCCTCTGTACTCGGCATCGTTTATTTGGAGAAAACTTTGTATCTCGTAACTAGGAACATTTCATATAAGACAACCGAATAGGCAACGCAACAGATTTCGGGATGACCGTGGTGCTCAGCCGGGCCGTGCCGCGAAAAAGCCACCGCAATCCCAGATGCGAATTGAAGCAAATTCTTCACACTTTATATTTAGAAACTTTAGAAATTGACGTGGTATAGGAGACTTGATAGTTCATTGCCGTTTTCCTAGTTGCTTTCCTTACTTTATTTCAAAAAATTTGCCGAAAAAGGTGTCCACCATTTTGTTCCGTAAAATGAGTAGAGGTCTATCTTCGAGCAAAAACTTATAACGAACCTAAAGATCAGAAATCATACTAAAATACTGCAAAATATTTCAAAGTGTCTTTATTTGATATTTCTATTTATTGTATTATTTATTTTAACTGACATCGGCGCTTTACAGAACGACTTACGCGTTATTTCAAGTTTGTGCAGATAATAGCAGCTCCATTTTAATATAAAGAAGTGCGTAGTTTTCGTGCATTTCACATTCGTTGTTTGTGCACCATTTCGAATGTCAGGATATTCTTTGGAGCTCGAATGTCAAGATGCATGCCTAGAATGACTAGGGTTACACCCTATGTTATTCCCTTCAAAGAGTGTTTCCTTCACATTAGTGTTTCCTTCACATTGTAGTAAGTGAATGGGACGCATAGATTAGCCACTAGAATTTTGATTCTCGCCGATAGTAAAAGAAATATCGCACTTTTCTGGTTCGACCTCTCCTAGCATATTGCTGTGCTACATTTACATTTGTACCCCGCAAGCTCCCGTATGGCGTACGGCAGGGGGTGTGAAAACACCGAACCTATTAAGCTACCTGATTGGTATTCCTAATACTAATAGGAAAAAGTGACCAGTAATAGCTATCCGTTCTCGCTGTAATGTAGCCAATATAATGCGTCCTCCCAGTTACATAAGCCGTTCTGATTCTGAGAGGACAATCAGAGAGATTGAGAAATCAGAGACGCTAGAACGAATCTATTCAAAAATTCTGTTCTTCCGCGAACGATACGCGAATGTAACCGATTAGGAAAGGAGAGTCACGGTGCATGCACCCCCTGCCACACGCCGAAAGACGGCTTGCAGGATACATATGTAGTAGTGGATAATATCGCGAAATCTCTTTGTCGTCTGGTTTCGGAAATCGCGCTCGCAGCGAACGGGAATCACGATATCGGGTATTTCGTCATGCAAATCAATACTTAAAAATTTCTGGAATAACTTGTGCCTATACGCGGTTCTTCTATCCTTCCCAGCCTAGGGTTTTGATAATTTCTGATAGATTGCTATCGAAAATATAATCTCCCCTTAACGAAACGAGCCGCTCTGCGATGTACGCGCTCTAGCTCCAAGATAATACCCTTCTCGTGTGAATTCCACACTTCGCAACAGTACTCTAGTAATGGACGAACGAAAGAGAAATAAGCCACCTCTTTGACACTCGATCCCTGAGAACGCGGTTGCATAGCTTCTAAGTCCTATCAGCTGTCCCACTACGTCTTGAATGTGCATTTTAAATTATAAATTACAACAGAAAATAACTCCTAAATATTTATATATTGACTTAAGAATTCTAACGTTACGCCATTAACCTGATAGGGAGGAATTGCTATTAGTATCCTCACGAAGTAAAATTGATCTCCGTAGATCTAGAGACGGTTCAACGTGGAACAGATCGCTTTGTTAAAGGAGATTTCAGATTAGAGAGCAGTGTTTCGGTGATGATAGAGTCCCATTCGTGGGATTCGCTCAAGGATAGGAGATTAATGACGGAAGCTATACGAAAAGTTTAATATTACAGATCTCGTCGAAGAGGTAGTTGATTTTGTTACAATTAGTTAAGAACGTTCGCGAAATCCGAGAGAGAACAAAATAGCGTCACGAGAAAATGACTGAAAGTACAGGTATCTTCAGAGTATTAGAAAAGCTAATAGCTATAAGACGGGGATATTGGTGCATTCACGTTGCCTGAATAGCTGGCCTGAATGGATGATATTCCGAGGGAAAAAGAAGAATGAAAGGGGAGGATGCATAATTACGGTGATTCGACCTCTCCTCGAGTATTGCTGTGCAATTTGGGATCCTCACGAAGCAGGAGATGGTACACGTAGAGCGGCTATGTTTTCAAGGGGGTTTTTAAAATCGACATTAGCGTGTCGGCAATTATAGAATCACTCGTGTGGACATCGCTTAGGGAAGAAGACGTGATCACCAACTCACACTGGGCTAGAATCGAGAAAAGCTGGCCAAGAGGCCAAAAATGATATTTTAGGGTGAGGGAAGTGATATAGATATTTAAAAAGATTGAATTTTGTTGTATCGTTTTTATTTCTTCATTATCTGTACGCGTCAAAAATACACAGGGAGTCAAACTTGGCCAATTTTCACATGTTGAAAGGGATGTTATCGGATTTTTCTGATAAACTTTCAAGTTTGCTATTATGTACACGTTGTTGAAGGAAAGTGGTGGAAAAACCGATTATGCGGTATTTTAGTATGATTTCTGACCTTTTATTCGTTATAGTTTTTGCGCTCAATGATGAACCTCTGCTCATTTTTCGTAAAAAATGGCGGACACCTTTTTCGGCCAATTTCTGAGATAAAGTAAGGAAAAGAGCTAGGGAAACGACAGTGAACTATCAAGCCCATTATAACGCGTCAATGTCTAAGATTTTAAAATATTGAATGAAAAGAAACTGTTCCGATTCACCAGCTACCCTGGGACTTTTTTACCTCGCATTTTAGCGTAGTGGAATTGCTTATCCTAAGCATCTCAGAGTCGTTTATTTGTTTATCGAGTTTTATTCACTATTTTAAGTTATTTTTAAGCTCCAATTAAGAGTCATCCTAAATATTATTAATTCTTAAGTCAAGCCTTAAAGAAGTTGAGTTTTTCCCAAGCATCTCGTTATTATTTATGATGAAAAATTTGAATGTTGTCACTATACATGATATTAATTATAATTTTTTAATTTCACGAAATGTATATATAATAAAAATTAAACATTAATTATGTAAAGCATTTTTGGTTAATTTCCCTACCTCGAGGTTGTTGTTAAGTATTCCTCTGTTTCTAGCACGATATAAACATTTTGCTCTAAATTTTCAGTACTCCTGCTGAATTTGGTAAATTTAATATCTGATTGAAGTTGTAATGTTTCTTTGATTATTTCACAGCCTATTATTTTCTTTCCGATGATTCTTTATCCCTCCATCCTAACCTCCTGTATCACATCGATGATGGTACGTTTCCTTTATTTTTTCGACCCTATTTCTTAACACTCAATTACGCCGGCAAAATCCGAGAACGTCCTTTTATGCGAAAATTGGCCAAATTTGTCATCCTGTATCTTTTTGACGCGTACAAGGAACGAAGAATTAAAAACGGAACCACAAAATTCGATCTTTTTTAAACATCTAAGCGAAGGCGAAGCCCACTGTGCGACGTTTGCTTTTCGAAAAGTTAATCACTACAGATCTCGTCGACGAGGTAGCTGATGTTGTTATTCCAATTAACAAAGTGCGCGAGTTCCGATACAAAACTAAAATGCTATTTAAGGAAGTGATTCCCAGGACGGATAGTTACTTCTATTCTAATGTCGTCGTTCCATAAAGGTTGAAGCATGACTTTGCATGCATTTACCGTGTTTTGACTGGATTTACTATGACTAATCAGGGGATCTACGACTACTAGGTAAACTTAGTAATAAACAGGGGTTCGACATTGACTTCAAATACATACCATTTAATAGCAAAGAAATGTTCTTTCGAGCGATATATTCCAATATAGTCGCACCGTGTCACAAGGAAACAAATTGAGTCCAGGTTTATACCATTTTCAATACGTATTTAGTATGCACATAATGACATGAAAAAGAACCAGAGAGTCCAGTGCCCAATTTATGTATTTCTTTCAATTTCAACGAACATATCTCAGCAGCATTAATAACCACTGCATAATGTTTAGGTGCATACAGAACTTCGAGCGATTACGTTTTATCATTTGCGATATTATTTTGGAATATTTTGTACTAATGAAAGCAGGGCTGATCACTTACCATTCTGAGGATGGCGTAAAAGATGTCGAGATGCGAGTTGAGGTCGAGTCCATCCTGTCCCAGATGCTGACACTCGTCACTTTCCCTTTGCTCCTCGAACACGTCCAACTGAACACACAAATCACTTGCACCGGCTTCCCCAGACCTGCTTCTATTCCAAACAAACAAATATATTGTTATTTCAACTGAGAGGCTAAAGAAAAAGAGAATTACGGAATTAATTGGCTCCGAAATGAGCTCTTCCTGGATCCAAAGTAGAATTGAATACTTATTCCCACATATATTTGCACACCGAGCGGTTTCGGCCCTCGACAGTTAAGGAAGATACGACCAAGAAGACAAAAACAGGGCATAAGGGGGTACAATACCTGGGAGTTCTTTGGAAAGGCGGATTACGAGGCCCGAGGTGTGAAGGTCAGATTGAGGCCTCGATTAAGGGCCATTAATTCATAGTCGTTGATCCAAATTTCAGACAAGACAATGACATGCGGCAACTCATTTAAGTTTCCTTATTCTGTTATAAAGTTATCGAAGTTTGCTCTCAAACTTCTAATATTATCTATTATAAGCTGTGGTCAATGCTGTTTTCGTTTACTTCAACTCCTAACTCTGTACCAATTTTACTAACCACGTGTATAAGATTCTCACTTTGGCTGCGCAGTACTCCATGAATTTCCACACTGTTCACCAACATTTTCTGTTCTAAACCATCGAAGTGGTTTAAACTCTCATTTATCTGTTTCTTAAGAATTAAATTCTCATTTTTGAGGGTCTCGATTTGTTCGTAACACATATCAAGTTTCTTTCCCTGTGTCTCTATTATTTTCACGGTTCCATCTAGTCTCTCGTATAATTTATTAATTGACTCGCCTAAATTTTTTTCAGTCCCTTTAATTTCCTTCTTCATTTTGAGGATAAGATCATATAAATAACTGAATGATTTATCGGATCCGGTAGATTTCCTCGACTCCATTTCCTCTGCAGTTTTGGTGGAATGACGACACTCCCTGCTTGCAGTTAGACATTCAGCACACTTTCACAACTGTTTACTTGCTAAGATTCCGTCTATATCTTCTTTAACTAAAGGGTTTTCCGAACAATGACCATGAAATTTTCTTTGGCACTCACTACAAGAAATGTTGACGGTGTTGCGAGTCGATTTTCGGCACAAACTCATCGTATAAAAGAACTTGTGTCAAGATAAAAAAAACTACTTATATTCAAGTTTAGTTACTATTCCATTAACATAAGGAGATTTCCACTTATAGCAAATCAAACTCACTACTAATAACAGACACTTTTGAACTCATCACTGTCAGCAGCACGAAACCTTGTCGCGGAGAGACATCCGCACTCAGCGAAAGCTAGAACTGATGATGGATATAATCACAAAATAAAAACCATTCTGGGGTTCAAACGGGAAACTGCCCTGAAAAGTGAGACTCTAGCCATCCTAGGTTCGTGTAACGATCGGCATGTGCTAATTTCTCCCATTGGAAATGTATCGGTGTTTACAGAATCTCTTTTAGCGTTTTATGAAAAGACAGCTATCATGTGGACGGAAAAATTCCAACTCAATAAAGCAAGATTGTAGAGTGCAATCGATTTTTAATTCGGAAGCTTGAAAAATAAATCAATCAAGATCAAGGAAAAAAGTCTGACAGGAATTCGAAACAAGCGCAGATGCTTTAACCAATGAAGCTTTCACGCCAGAACGTTGCAACGCGCCGATTGAGTGAAGCCAAGGGCGAAGTAGTCCGACGTATCCGCAGCATTTCACGGATTCCAGTCCTTTCAGATTTTTTTTCGTCTCCGTTTTCTTAGGGAATTTTCCAAAGGTGTAAACATAAAACTGTAAACATGACCAAATCGTGACTTTCCGTGAATTTACCGTGTTTTGACAGGGTTTACTGCGACTAATATTAAGCAGGGGATCGACATTTACTTCGAATACATACATTTAAAGGCAAAGAAATATTCTTTCGAGCGATATAATCCAATATAGTCGCACAGTGTCACTAGGAAACAAATCCAATCCAGGTTTATACCATTTTCAATCCGAATTTAGCACATAATGGCATTAAAAGAACCAGATAATATTAAAGAGCTACATAACAAACAGCTTTGGAAGCATCAGAATAAAAGAAATCGGAGAAATGGTTTAAAAATGTTGAGCCAAGAAGATTGGGAAGGCTTCTGAAAATAAATAAGAACCAAGAAGTCAGAGAATATTTACAAAAAAATCCGAGAAACTAAAAGACCCCCTGCCACACGCCGGAAGGCGGCTTGCAGGGTACTTATGTAGATGTAGATGAAGATGTACCGTATTTCCGGGCACATAACACGCACTTTTTCCCGTGAAAATTTAATCTAAGATCGGCCTGCGTCTTATGGACCGTGGTTAAGCATTTTTTATGACGTCAGTAACAGCCATGAAATGGTAATTGTAAACAGTGTTGTGCTTTGACTCGTGGGTTTTATCTTCTAATCGCCACGGAAGCCTTTCTAGCAATGTCGCGCTTTTCTTTCATTCTTCCGTAAATTTACGCTCTTTCACGAAAATCGTTTCTTAGTTTCTCTTATAAGCAGCTTGCGTTCCTGTGTCTAATCTTTGCTTCGAAGACCACCTTATTAGAGCAAAAACTCCCATCGAAGATTATATATTAAAACAGGTATCCTAAAGTCTAGGATTCGATATCACCGATGAAGAAGAAAAAGATAAAAACAAATTAAACTACCTCTGTCCACAGTTTTCCAAATCAGTATCTATAGGTAGTAATGCTTATATAAAAATGAGAATTTTGTAGACTTACCTTAGTTCTTTAAGGACCTGAAGGAGCTTCAGACCTGCGGAAAAATAACTGCATATTAGATTGAGTTTTCACTTGGTGACCTTAGACCTAACATCAAATTTCGGTGGATAGGGACATAAGAAAGAAAACAATAAAGAAACATTATGCAAATATTGGCAAAGAAAGAACCATGACTGTGGCAAAAAGGATCCAAAGAATAGAAAAATTTTAAAAAATTGCAAGAAACATCCTGAAATACTACATAATAATTTCAATTTTAGCATAATTGCAAATAATATAGGACTGAATTGAAAAGTGGAGAAGTTACAATATTTTATTCAGGAATTAATAAAGGTAAAAATGGGATAGGAATAATAACGGGTAATGATGTAGAGAAAAGAGACATAGATAATAGAGTAATAGCCGTAAGAATAGGATTTTACCAAGGAATTTAGTGATAGCCCAAGTTTATATGCCCACATCTACATATGATGAAGACGAGATTGAATTCAAGTATAGGAATATTGGAAATACATTCGAAGGAGAAGAGGACTGCAGCGGAAGCAGAAGGAAGATTGGTGGTAAAATTATTAAATTTTGATTGAATTATTATCATTAAATTTGGATTGAAATGAGAAAGGGAAGAAAGTAGTTGAATTTTGCAGACAAAAGAATATTATTATCTAAAAAAACAAAAAAAAATTGTCAACAATACATGATTCAAAAATCATAAAAGAAGGAAGTATTGAAGGAGGTAGATACAGAAAGGCACATGGACCACCCGGATTCATTGCAATCATGTATTGTTGATTACTGAAATGGAAATAATGTTGATGAAATTTGAAAAGGCAAAGGAAGTGTGGTAATGGAATTTGGACAACATGGAGAAATTGGGAAACAAAAGTGAGCGAAATACTGACATTGACATTAAGTTTTCAGTAGATCCGTGTTCCCCAATCCTCCCCACTAATTGCAATTTCCTTCACCTCCTAGTAACTTACCCCAAACTTTATGTTATCTAACAACTCTTGTCTTTGTCTATCCCTCTGCTTTTAACCTTGTATTCAACCCACAATTAAATTCTTTATCAATCCGAACTACTGAAAACCGGAATAATTAAAAACAAGAAAGAAAATGAAAATCTAGTTTAAACTTGGAGAAAAATAAAGGATTGTTTGAAAAGAACAGCTAGAAATGAATATGGTACTACGAATGTTCTAGAGCAAAGAAACTGTGGATAAAAACAGAGATGCTAAAGATAATGGAAGAAGGAAGGAAATATAAAAATAAATATGGAGAAAGTAATAGAGAAATGTATCTTAAGTTAAACAATGAGCAAAGAAGAGAAACATCTAAAGCTAAAGGGAAATGTCTTAAAGAGAAATGCAATTATGAATTAAATGATTGAATGCAATGTTTAATAGGAATGAATATTTAAGACCTTGAAAGAAAAGGAAAGGATGATTTGATGTAGGAAAAGGTGAGAAATTTGGCTGGAGTTGACAAAGGCAGAAGTAAATTGAGAGCAATTGCAGGTAAAAATGGAAAGGTGTTATATGAAGAAAAGAAAGTAAGAAAAAGAGTTTTAACAAGATTAGTATATAGCAAGTGAGAAACTGAAGGATATAATCTTAGAAAATTCAGATAGCAGACAAGATGAAA
Organism: Ladona fulva; assembly: GCA_000376725.2. NCBI lineage: Eukaryota > Metazoa > Arthropoda > Insecta > Odonata > Libellulidae > Ladona > Ladona fulva. Next base: position 937,008 of record KZ308458.1, on the reverse strand, counting down.
GGTACTAAATATTTAAATCAGAAATAGAACAAGCTATTAAAGAGATGCAAATCATCAAATTGACAGGAATAGATGAAACTCCCATAGAAATCTTGAAATCTTTGAAAAACGAGGATATCAAAGAAATGGAAAAATGGTGCAATAAAATATATAACACTGATTCCTGGTCAGATGATTTTTTCAAACATGGTTGAAATCTATGCCAAAAAAGGTAATACCGCAAAGTATGAAGAATATACAACAGTAACTATTATAAAACATATTATTAAGAATGTTAAATTGAAGATTAATGGAGGAAAATCCTGGTGAGAAAGAATTAGAATTCAAAAGAAGAAGTGCAAGGGAGGCCATTGGCTGATTAAGAATAATAGGAGAAATAGGTGAAACTTCTTAGAAATTTCCAATTATCTTGATTTTTTACAGCTATATTTACAGAAAACATGTTATTTCATCATACATTTTGAAGTAATAGATATTTTGTGAATATTTGCAAAATGAAAAATTATCTTTTGACTGCTTTGGTGATTGAGTAGAGTGAGAGGGATGAAAAATTAACTTAGAATTACCTTGAAAATTACTTTATATAGTTATAGTTTTTTTTATTTTTAAGTAGCTTATATTAGTTATAGTTTTATATTTTTGATTAATTTGCATATTTATTCTTATTTGTGTGCAAGAAAGTACAGTTATACAAGCCAGATATTAAATGGATAAAAAATAGGTAACAATCTCAAATTTTTACATTAGTTAGGTTAGAGGCCATCACAGAGCACAATTCCTGCAGAGGAGAGTGCTCAGCAAACAGAGAGCTGCATCTATGGTTTGTTTATTAACTGTGATTGTGATGAAACAAAACACTGCAAAGAACTTCTTAATTCATTTTCTGCTCTAAAGTAAAACTGCTAGCAAAGATACCTCAATATCAGATCAATAGATGGAGTAATTAGCTGCCTCAGAGATATAAAGTATGGCCTGCTTTACAATATCTTGATTTTTTTCTTGCACAGTTAGTCGTCACAAATAAGGGAGTCAAAAGGAATCCCATCCGAGACAAAGCTTGAAAGGATAGTGGAGGATGGTGATACAGATAATCTAAACAAATTTTGGTCCATCAAAAAGGCTGACAATTGGCAATGGCATGTCACAGTGAATTACATCCCCATCAGTCATAAAATACATTCCCACATGCAAGAATTACTTTGTGGAAAGAAGTGACTCGAAATGAACTGAAAGTTTTTCTGGGATTGCTGTTTTTCATGGGCAATATTCCTCCTATTCATTTAAAGTACTACCAGAAGAAAGAAGACTACACTCCACCACCAGCCGTGGTGGCGGAGTGGCAGAGCGGAGTTGGAGTGTGTGTGTTTTTCCTTTGTTATTGTTTGAAGCCCACCATTGTAATGGTCCAGAAAAAGGATGTTGTGGGGACATTTTGAATGTATACAAAAAATCAGTTCTTCACAATTTACCAGTGTTTTCAAAATATATGTCCCATGACAGATACCTCACTATTTTATGACCTATGCATTTTCTTAAAAATGCTGTGGAGAGTGAGTCAGTGCCAATGGATCCACTCCATAAAATCCACTAATTAGTCACTATTTTTGAAGAAACCAGGAGAAGGATCCATTATCCAGAAAAGGAACTTTCATTAGATGTATCATTAGTTCTATGAAGAGGGAGCCTGGTATTCAGGCAGCAAATTCAGAATGAGTGGCTTAAGTATGGCATGAAACTGTACATGATTAACAAACCAAATGGGCTTTTTTTGAACAGTTTAGTTTATTGTGGAGCAAAGGATAAAGAATTAGGTGAGAAAGAGCATTTAGAGAAAGTTGTCCATAAGCTGCTCCCAAAGTATAAAAATGTTTGACATGGTATATGGACAATTATTATTGTAGTGTAGGCATTGTAAACAAATTAATGACTGGAAAAACATTTTGCTCAGAAATACTGAGGAATTACAGAGATTGATAAAAAACTAAAGAAAGGAGAGCATGTTTTAATGACAATGGGGTGGGCATGCTTAAATATAAAGATAAGAGGATTTGATATCTTCAGAACAGGGAAAGAAATTGTACAAGTTACCATGAAAAATGGGAGAATAGCCAGAAAAACAAAAATGGTAGCGGAATATAATAAATATATGGGAGGTATTGACAAATCAGACCAGTTTTTGCCTTACTATCTCTTTAAAAGAAAAAATCTTTGCTGGTATATTAAGCTGGGACTACATTTTTTCCAATTGATGATTAACAATGTGTACATTTTATACAATAAATTTAGTGGAAAAAATTTTAATTTGTTATATTTTAGGGACGAAGTTGATTTATTATTTTATTGAATCAAATATTTGTATAATTGTAATCATTAATAGGATCATTAGTAGGATACCCAATCAGCAGCTCCCACATTGCAGCATATTTACTTAGCAAAGCAAATAACAGAAAAACAGAAGGGAAGAAAGAGGTGCAAAGAGTGCACAAAGAGAGATATTAGAAATTGTGTTGGCACATTCTGTCCTGATTGTCCTGATACACCTGGTTTGTGCTTGTATCCCTGCTTCAGGAACTTTCACCAATATAAATAAGCATAATGTTTAATTTCTTAATTATTAATTTTCTAAATTCTTTTCATTTATTTGCTTTATAAATGATTTTATTCGCTGAATATGCAAACATGTATAATTCCTTTTAAATTGTATGTCTTGCGACTTCATAACTTAGAATTAAAGAATACATCTGTTAAAGAAAAAATGTTAATGTATTTTCATATCAGAGAGGAACCTTTTACTGCATTGCCTAACGAAATCTGCTGATTGATTAACTTCAGGAGCACCAGGTATTTTTAACCTGTACAGAACACTTGGCATTTAGTTATTTTCGAAAACATATAGCATTTTTATGCTTGACTCGTACATAGAAAGTTATTTATGATGATTAATTCTGAACTGCTAAATATAAACACTAAAAAAATTCTTACGCTAGAAAATAGGAAAAACTACAGATGAACGAGAAAAAAATGAGTAACGCGTGGTTGCATACATTTGCTGGTTTTCAGGGACCATGCGGTAGGCGCACTGGTGCTTGATTAGTTTTCGTTTTAATACAGCAATGAGACTTACATCATTACCAAATCATAACCAATAATATCACTAACTATAAGACTAATTATTACCAAATCATTATCATTCACAATCTCAAAAACCAACAAATCTCAATACATTTGCCGCGCAGAAGTAAATGATCCGAAAATTTGCAATAGCAGTGAATGCGTTATAATTTTAATTCCATAATTGCAATTGGCATGATATACCTTCACATATGTCATGTAGTCTATTAGCAATATTATTGGAAATTTATAATATTGATTTATTTTATTACATTTGGAATATAAGTAACCATCAAACCCTCTAACAACAATCTATATGATCTGTATGATAAATAATCTATGTAATCTATATCTATCTGACTTAAAAGGATTAAATGTATACAATCATGAATGAATAATATTTTAATAAGTTAAATTGTTTCATTTATGATGGAGGTATACACTATTATTTAAATATTTGAAAATATTCCGTTTATAATATATAGGAATGAAAGGGAACTTAATCTTCACAAGGCACCTTAAAAACTATTCCTTGGGGTGTATCATAATAGAAATGAGAATGGTTTCTCAAAGCACGAATGTGAGGCATGAACTGAATTGGTTTCCCCTTCACAGCCAAAGCAGACATAAGAATCTCACCGATGAACTCGTTGCGAACTCGAATCCTCTCCTTGAGTCTGGGTGTGGAGATGATGAGGCAGTTGACGAACGCGACGAGGGCGGTCTGGTAGTCGAGAGATGAAGCGCCCCTCAGTTCGTCGACGACCACACGAAAGCGATACTTGTCTCCTTTGAGCGACTGCAAAATGGGAAACAAATCAAATGCAAATCACGTCATTGTTGTTCAAACACAGACTGACAAGAAGATACCACGCGAGCTGCTCCACCGATTTGAACCAAATATTTTAATAATAATACATAATAATTAAATAATAGGCCTTAGTTTTTTAGTAATAATTAATTTTTCATAGGGCGCATACGAGAATCGTAATGTATTTTTTAACTCTCATTTACTTCCATTGCTTTCAGATTTTCAAGCAAGTATATGTAATCACTCAATGACGGATATTCTTTTGAAGAAAACAAACTGCAACTTTGTACATGTCTCCACCTCTAGAAGTACAGAATTGCAGTTTAGATCGAATACATTAATAAAAAGAATGTTTTTTGGTCCGTCAGTCAGTGATTTCATGTAGCTGAATAAATATCTGAATGTGATGAAAATAAATAAGAGTGAGAAATAAACGTCACGAATCGGACTCGAACCACATCCCTCTGCGTGGGAAACTAGCGTTCTAATCAATACACCAACCAATTCTGCTATTGGCTTAACTAACTGAAAAAATCGAGTAAAAAATTAATTAAACTAAGACAAACCTCGTTTCGCTTTTGTTTAATTTAATCTCCTCTAATATTTCAAAATATTTCGTATAAATCGGCGGAGTAACTCAAGTGGTCTTCACTTACCAGTTTGTGCGGGGTTTAGAAAACATTACAATGAATTATGTTATCACAAACCACCTTCGTCAGCGTCATACTCACTCCAATCTAGATCGGTATTACAACCAACCAGTTAATTGGAGTGAATCCGTAAATGCTGACAAATTCTTTAGGAAATAGTTTCATTTAATACCGAACAGATATTCAAAAATGAATAAAAATCCACAGACCTATTAAGAAAGTAAAGACGCGCTGTAAGTCTTTGGTCATGCAATCCGTCCCTTAGCAAAATAAAAATACAATTAACTGTTCCCATATTTTGAATATAAATGCTTATTCATTTCACTCATTAATAAAAGTAAATAGGCAATCACCCTACGACTAAATCACCAATTCATATCATTCTTGCCATTATCTGACATCTTGATGAAAATTGTACCAATAAAACGCTACATACCTATATCCAAATTTATTAAATTCCTTCAATTGTGAGAAAATGCGAAGTTAGCACAATAAAAGCTGAAAAAATTATCTTTTTTATGAATCAATCGATTAAAAGAATTAAATAGTACATTATTCTGTCTTCGTACATATTAATGAATTATTGCTCGATATTATATAATATTGAAGAATAAGATTCGTTCATAAGAATCCGGCATTTGGCATATCCATTTCATTCTAAAGATGGAAAAATTCTTTTCCCTCCAAAAGTTGCTAACGAATCACTTCAATCTTTCCTGAAATTGGAAAAATATTACTCCTGAAAATTTCGAACATTAATTCCCCTTTCCACGAAATGTTCTTAAGAATCCAACGAGAGACTCTCACTTATTTCTGGAAATTTTGATGAAAATTCTTGTGGTATCCGAGGGAGTGGCGAAAAAGAGTAACGGTTTTCGTGTACTTGGCCTTAGTTTCGTTGCAACTAATTATTGAAAATCGGGGTATGGGCAACCCCGCTACACAACGCACTTCCAACCGCATTGATGGGGAGATTACCCTGCATTTACAAGTTTTTCTACATATGCACCCCGCTAGCCGCCTTTCGGCTTGTGGTAGGGGGTGCAAGTACCACGGCTCTACTTCTCTAATCGATTGCTTTCGCGTATCGTTCGCGGGAAAACGAATTCTCGGAACTTGTTCTAACATCCATTTCTCTGATTTTTATCGCAGTATCAGAACGGCCAACGTAACATGGAGGACGAATGATGTCAACTACACCACCAGTGAAAGTCTGAATTTATTTAGCATATTTAGCCTTCTATCTAGCAGGGGTGTCCAACCTTTTGGTGCCGTGGGGCCGCATTACAAATTTTCTCAGGAGCGCGGGGGATCAAGGACTCCTTGATTTGGGCAAACCTTATATTAACGAAACTAAAGAAATAAAACCTCTGTTATTCTTTTATAGAGTAGAAGAATATAGAATATGATATTTATTCATAAAGTAACCCAAATGCAAACGAGCATAGTAAAACAACGTTTATTTTTCAAACAAAAGAACAAAATTTTTAATGTGAACTCTGAGCCTGTTTTTCGATACCAGTGCATCTATATCTGGTTTGAAGGAGGTAGTTGAGATGCGAAGAGTATTTTCAAGATGCTCATCTGAAATGTTTCTTCTAACTTTGCTTTCGGTATGCTTCATACGGGGAAAAAAGTCGCTCGTAAATGTACGTATGTACTCCTCAACAGAGGCAACATGTATGTTCGTCAAGTGCCCGATAATTTCCTTTAGCCAATTACAACTTATTAAAATCCAATAGAGTCACTTGAATAATTCTTTTTCAAAGCTGCATCCCTGATTGCTACACATTCCATTTACAATTTCGCAATCAAAGTGTTAATATCAACAGTGAATGAAGTAACAAATATACTGAAATACAATTTGTGTTTTCAGTAATCTTGAAATCTACTCTCGAATTCCTGTGATAAAATAGCAATTAATGCCGCATATGTTTCGTAGTTTACATGGCTTTGTTCAGACAGTGTTTCAAAGTGCATTATTGTCCTTAATTTGAGATTGCCACAATCTTTCTAATTTCGAATGCTGCCATTGCTTGAAATATATCAATTATTAATTGATTCTCACCTTGGAAACGCATGTTCAGTTTATTTAAATGAGCAGTGGTATCCACTAAAAATGCTAAATCAGCCATCCAATTCTCACTTTCAAATTTCAGTACTATTTTTCCTTTTAAGTCCATAAAACACTTTATTTCATTTCTCAAATCATAGAAACGTTTATGCATTTTACCACGACTTAACCACCTTGCCGCAGTAAAATAGAAAATGTCTTCGTAGCTAGTTTCCCAAGTATTCAGCAACTCTTGAAATTGGCGGTAATTAATCTTATAAAATTTATCGTTTTGATGAAGACTTTCAAAATACACGTATTTTCCATTTTTAAAGTCGTTGCACACAAATTCGCTAGGTATATGACGCAGTGATACTTCATGAATCGTCAATTACCCATCGTTTTCTATTACTGTTGTTAGTCCTTCTTTCTTTTCCACCATAGCTGGAGCACCGACAGTTACTACGCCAGACATGCTATCGATGGTTAAGGAAAACATTGCTAATGTTGCTTTTACTGCTTCATACAAATCAACAGCTATTACTGCCCTTCAGTGGAACTAACGAGGCCAGCTGTTCAGTAATATTAAATTCGTTGTCAATACCTCGAATAAATATGCCAAGTTGAGTCGTATCTGTCGCATTCATCCAAAGCTACGGAATAAAACTTAAAAGTAGCATACTGAGATTCTAACTTTTCTTATGGATTTGCAAAGATCGTTTATTTTCCGATTACGCGACGCGGGTCGCACGAATAGGATTTGAGAGCCGCATGCCGCCCGCGGGTTGGACACGTTTGTTCTAAAGATTCCCATTCTGCGTCCTGAAGCATTTACGTAACACACACTGATTTGTCGTAACAATTTTTTACGAAACGTTTCGCCTTTTGCTGTGCTTTTTCTAATTCCCAAATTTTGCTGTACCTTTTTTTTCTTCGTCTTTTTCTAATTATATTCCTTACTGCTTATCGATGGACGTGAGGACAATATTTCGATTCCCTTGCGTATTATTCGATCGTTTGTCATTTTTCAAAAAAATATATCTCGATCGTTCTCATTAGAAAATTAATGAAGTACGGTGTATAACACCGTACTTCGTCAAATGAATGGATGATGGGAATGAATGATGCCCCAGTTGTAAGATTTCGGGCGTTAATCGCCAGATTGTGACGTAAATACCCCTGTCAAGTCAAGATGAGTGCACATGGTGAAAGTTTTAGACAGCTATTTTGAGAATTATTGATTTTGTAATTGAAAATTGAGATAAGATTAGCATCCTTTAACCCTGCGATGTAATGTGAGCGTTAGAAAATATCTGGGCACATCAGTTTAAGTACATTTCCGAGTCATATTATAGTTAAAATCGAATGTTTAGGCATTGCGGAAGGACTACTTGTTACTTTTTGCCATGCTGGATATTGATATACTGTGCCCTGGGTTTCTCTCGGAGTCAAAGGAGAGACGTCCCACTAAATCTTCAAAACGTATATCGAGGAAGTGACTAAATATTAATATTAATTTTGTAATTAATTGTTGAAAATGGTTAACTAATTGCGATTAAATAAAATTCATGAATTTTTCTTGCTGTATTGATAGTCTGTCCGAGATTGACATGCTAAAAGGAAACCCAGCAGCAATTCATTAGGCAACCTTAACTTGGCAACGATACGGCGTTCAATTCTCTATTTAACACCGAATAAACTAAATTAATTCCTTATAAGGCGTTCATAAGATATAAAAAGGTTTTACATCTTGAAAGAAAAAACGTGAGAAAAAAGAAGATGGCTAAGTCAATGAAATCAAGGAGAACGCTGTGGATACGAAGACGGTTACCAAGAGAGTGAAAGTATAGAAGTGAAAGAACTTGTGAAAGATGCCGGCGGTAAAACAGACAAAGAAAGTGCGGAAAATTATTACAACGCATTTGTGGGAGGGAGGAAAACGGAAATTCGTTCTTTAGGTGTTTATTTAGTAAGTAAATGAGTTTTTTAAGATATATATA
>KZ308458.1:871244-928356 GCA_000376725.2 Ladona fulva | reverse complement strand
TATATATATATATATATAATTGATAAAAAAGCCACATACATTAGATTACCGTATATGGATCGTAAATTGCATAAAAAAACAGAAGTACTACAGCGAGAGTCATTTACATATTAATTAAAAAAAATCTCAGAAAGAGAGAGAGAACGGATGGTAAGAGGGATGTTAGTAAAAGGTAGGTTATTCCTGGTGATTCTCTCATAGATTAGATTGATATGTGTTGGATTTGGATAATCGATATGAAAAGTGGTCGTTTTATTTTTTCTTTGCCTAATTAAGAGAGATTTATGACACTTTTTTCTCAAAGCAAACGGAGGAAACCGAGGACTTAATTTCGGGAGGAAGTGCGTTCCAAAGATGAATGACCTGAGGGAAATTTCTGTTTTGTGTTGAGGGTATAGGCGAGACAGATCCCAATGCAGGAAAAGAATGCGACCGGCGTCCACTGCAAGCGATTTTGAGCGACCAACCGCAGGCATCCAGAGACGGACCCCTTGAGAATGGGCGCGTGTAGTTGCGCGTGTCGCTCGATTATCAACATACTACTGTTTTCTTGCATTAAAGTACTTTACATCCTCATTAAAAATTTCTTGAAGCGAGAAAAATCTGGAAACCTCACTTGAGGATTTCCGATGCCACGCGCGTGAAATGCAAATGGCGTTGAACTATAGAGATAGTGTGAGTCAACGGAGGAATGTGTGTAAATGTCACATGGCGAATAGAAGGCGTTGAGGACATTTCCAGCTTTTATTCCTTAAGAAGCAAAAATCAGAATTATAATAATAATAACGACGACTTTTACGTAGAAGCAATACATTTAATTACACGTTTGTAAGCGATAGGGTTGCTGAATCCCAAAGAGTCAATTCCAAGAGATTAATAAAAGAATAACTTAAACTATCATAGAATATGAATTCCTCGTTTATGAACAGCTAAAACTTTAAGATATAACAGCAAAATAATTAGCTATTTCTACAGATATAATTTCGGACGATTTAATAGCAAAAGAATAGCATAAATTAGTTGCTATATAGTATCGTTATTTGAAGAATATGTTTCCAGATACTTGAGAAAAAACATAATATAGATTAGACGGAAGAGCTGCTGGCGTTGAACTATAAAAGAAATAAAGACGCAAAAGATTTGTTGAGTATGCACTGAAATTTAACTTAATTTAGTGAAACAGAAGAAAAGGCCTCAAACCGGGAGATTTTACGAATTGGGGGAATCTACCGGTGAATCAGGGATATTTGGTAAACCTAGAAAACAATATTCATAAAATTCAAAAAAGGTTATGCATAGCGACGATGATATACTGTTAAGGAAAATAGGACCCACAACAACCGTTGTCACTTAGAGGTTTGGCCTTCTTTTTCTTACAACCAATTTCACCCGGTCAAAGCGCAAAAGTACAGATAAAAATAATGATTCTCCCCATGAAATGCAATGCTGTAAAGGGAGACAAGGATTATCAGCTCTTGGTAAGCCTAGTAATTATCAGCTCTTGAAATTGGCTGTAAGAAATAAGACACAGCAAGTGCTTATTAACATCTTTTGAGATCTTCAAATTCAGCATCTCCGTGTACATGGTCTCCATTGTCCCGAACCAAACAATTGACTTCAGCCTGCAAAACTGAAACAAGTGCTCAACCAATAACATCTAAAAAAAAAACAATTCAAACGAGCTCTTACTCCATCGATACTGCCATTCAAAATTCTTTTATAACTTTACCTTGGGAGGGATTGAAGGCTGTATAGCATTTAAAATGAACTGGAATTTATGGGCCCATCCGGTAATATTCCCTAAATTTCTCTGTGCCCCCCAAATTAATAAAGTAAAGGAATAGAAATATTGTCATCGCATCTCTCCATGGCAGCGAGGAAAATTCATAGAAAAAGAAAATAGATTTAAGACGAAGAAAATAAACCCATCTTCATCTTCCAACCCATTCGGCTGGAACTGTGCTGTGTCGCACAGTATAGCCAATACTCAAATTAGAGATTTTCGATAATTTATTGCAACGAAGTCATTCACACGAACCCAGCTGCATTTTTTTATTAATCTATTTCCTCCACCACGACAAAAATTTTCATCGAAATCCCAGGACTAAAGTGAGGGTCACTCCATGTACTTGTAACCTAGCGTCGTATTCATTATATCATAATCACTATATACAGTTAAACTATTTATTTCTTCCTGTTGATCTACGCCTTATACCAACCATGTATCATTGGCTTTAAAGATTTTACATACATTTTCGTAACTCTATAACAATGCTCTAGATTTATAATTCTTTGTTTGTGCCGTGAGAACAAAATATTCTTCAAGAGACATCAATTAAAGTGGCGAGAAAATATACGAAAAAAATGTCTCTGAGTAACCCTCACAAATAACTTAACATGGAGTACCCACATTCCGTACGCCGAAAGGCGGATTGCAGATGTCGATGGACAAAAGAATCATTGGTAATGAAACCTTGCAACTAGGATATTAAATAGATATTGGAAGCGATAACTCTTTTTATTTCGAAAGATTTAATTTAATTCGTAATAAAAATCTCCCCGTTATCTGTTACGCTCGCTTTTCATCAAAATCTGAACTAGGAAGTTAAATGATCTACGTAAGTTCCAAAGGATTATGTTAATAGCAACCGGTTGCAAGCAAACATGTTCATCGTCAGGCGAACATATTAGTTTGAAACCGGTCGCCTTTTAAATATTCTTGTGGAATTTACGCACTGTCATTTCACAATGCAATCGAGTACGGAGTTCCACCAAGTCAAGGCTTAGACGATTGAATTGATTAAAAACCTGATAGCACGAACAGGGTGATTTTGATTATGTCTGAAAAATTCATCCGCCAACACTTTCCGACAGATTGAGTTTTATTACAGGATATTTTTGTATCAAAATTCTTAATTTAACGTGTAAAATTGCTTCAAATTTGTATTATGCAATGAAAAGCTCCTCTAAAGTGGAAGAAAGAAAGTTAGTATAGAAGAGTAAACGCGGGTGATTCTTAGAAGAGTATAGGATGAATAATTATGTAAAACGATTTCAAATGCTGTTGGTGCTTGAGATGATGGCAATTGAAAGCTTAATAGATTTAAACCTTGGAAACGGACAAACGTCAGATTCAATATTATTCCTGTCCGCTCGAGCGAACGATCAATTTGGAATGTTTTACAATTATGGCGAAATGTAAGTCAAGGGATGTTTACATTGTTCTTTATACTTTTCAGCATTCATATGCAATTAATTTATCCTCGATTTCTATTTTAATGTGTTTAAAAATAGAAAGATTTATAGGTCAATCACTTTGAAAACGGAATAGAAAATTCAACGCGAATTGCAAATATTTATAGATATTCCAATAGTAAAGATTGCGGCTTACATTCAACAAAGTGAATCCGAAACGAAAGGCAGGAATTCCGTATAATAACTGAAGACGAAAGGTCGACGAAAAGAGAGTCATAAGTCAAATATAACAAAAATTCAAAGCATTAAGAACAGAATTTTGTGGGAAAATAGAATTCAAGATCCGACTTGCAAGAATATCAAATTCTGTGGTAAACGTTAAAGAGGAAATCAAGGCACGCGTTTCAATGGAAAGAGGATTTCGGGAATGCAATTTAAAGAAATCGATATGTTACAGCAATAAAAGAAAAAGAGAACATGGAAGATCCTTCCAGGACCAAATTCGAACCCAGAATCTTTTACTTCCTGGTCGGATGCTTAGTCGGATGAAGCAATCGAGCCAGAACGTTCTGATATGCCGTATTAAAAGACTTTTCATTGTATGGTGCAGCTGTTTTGTGGATGAGATTAGTAATGCACGAATTCAATTATTTTCACAAGAAAAATGAGAACCCACATCGAAAACGAGGCAATAAAAATAATTTAGAGAAAATAAGGATTTTTTCGCTTCTTATACACTTTCCTGTTGATTTTCCCAAAAGAACCGCCTGGAATTTTATATCTAAATTTTTCTCAACCAAAAATATTGCCTCGGAAACTTACTAATAGTTATTATTAAATAGATATTACAATTCATTTTCAATTATACTTGAAATAATATAAACTTTCTTCAACGGACTTTACTCATAACAGACGTGTGATTGGTATTTTTCTATTTTTGGAACATCAACGCTGCTATCTTTTTAAATCGATACATTTGAGCCGAAGTAGCAAATTATTATAGCTTTGAAACTGAATTGAAATACCTTTTAAACCATGGTTTAAACTGATCATTTCCTGTTGCTGCTGTAGAGTTGCTGACTTTGACTCTTATCAGAACAGAACTCATTTTTTAAATGGAATTCCCAGAATCCAATATTTTTCGTCGTTGGAAACACAGTGAATGCGATTCACGTGGCATCCGAGTGGATACTGACCTTGTAATGGTCAAGTGCGTCTAATGCTCGTGCATATCCCTCGCTGTTGTACACGCACAGGGCGGATAGCAGCTCCACCACCTGCTTCTTCACCGTCACGTTGTTTGTGTCGAGCGCTGTAAAGGAAGAGAATTTTTGCTAATGAAAACATTTTATCAAATTTATTTTGGCGGAAAATCAGCAAAAATAAATAACTCTACGCTGTCAATCGATCAACACATTGTTAAAGTGTATTACCGCCGTCCCGACTCCTTTTTTTTACACTTTCGTCTGTCTTGGAACTTTCTAGTTTAACAGAAAAAAATTCCTTCGAGGTTTTTTCCACTTTTTATACAAAATAATACAATAAAAGACAAACAAGCGAAATGCAATGGATGGCAAGTGCTTAAATTGCCCTTCAAAAAGATTTTTGGGAAAATGTATACTCTGTTTTCGTAAATAATCCGATAACTTAAGATACGAAAGGTTTTCCGAAACGTTTAGCTTCGGAGACCCTTTGAATTAGGAGTCAGGCAATTATAAAAGATAACATAAGAGATCATCTTCAATACCTCGGTTCGAAAAAAATGAAAATGCAATGATAAATGAATTAATCAAAAATTAAATAATAAATTAATTAAATAAAAAACATGCTTAAAAAACAGAGAAAACTATTGAAGCTGTGTAGAAAAGATAGAAAGGTGAAATAATGGGGTAAGTAAATCCTGTTATGCCGTACTTAGGTATCAAGATAATCGATTCAAAGTTCGCAATTACTTCATTTCGCAGAAAACAGATGGAATGCCAACAAAATCATAGCCGATAACTCCGTTTTATCATAAAAAGTCGATAAACACAAATTCATCGTCTGCCAATTTCAATCCGAGGTCGGATATGCGCCTCCCAAGTGTTTTCCAATAATCTCAGTTCTTCGCCAAATTACCCCTACTAATAGGTACTTTACGATGTACAGTGGGCTAGATTCGAAAATCACCATAATTTATTAAAGATTGTGTCAATACTAGAATAGGTCCACAATATAGAAAATCACATGCGACTGGTTTCAAGTTAATAACCTCATCTTCTGGCAACACGGAGCTAGTAGGAGACAACATTTAAAGGGAGACATAAAAGAGGGGGAGAGGGTTTGAAAGAAGCAAAGGGAAGAGGATCGGGGAGACATAGGCAATAAACAGTGACCAATAAAGTAAAGGGCCATTCAAAGGTTCGGGTTATTGATGAAGGGAGGGGGTGGTAAATGGGAAAGCAGAGATATTAGCAGCTCCTCGAATTATATCGTGATTTAGTAATGCTAACTGACTATCACAAGAGCGCCCTTTACGGAAACCATGTTGACTGCTCGTAATCGCAATATTATCGCCGAGAAAACGCATTAAATATCTGCATATTACGTGCTCTAGAATTGTACAAAATATTGAAGTGAGTCATATCGGTTGAATATCGTCAAGTGTAGACTTACCCCTTTTTTTGGCACAGGAGTTATGTGCATGAGACCGGAACCGTACGTTCGTCTAAAGATTTCTTGAAGAATGCAAGGAGGGGAAGCTCATTTGAAAGCGTAGATATACCGAGGCCAGGGATTACTTTTGGCCCGGCAGACATATTTTACTATCGAACTGAAGTAAAAGGTTTAATACCTGTCTCATTTAGTTCCAACTTACTAAATACGTTTACGCGACCGACATCTGATATGAAATATTTTTCTTTAATGCTGATTAAGAATATTTGCCTATCTGTTACGGAGATTCCATCAAAGAGATGCAAAACAGTCGATCCGGTCTCGCGAACGTACGACCATAATTCCTTGGGATTATTTTCTAGCGATTCGCGTAGCGTGTCAGGTCTATATGCATCGAATTCGTTACGGGCATCAATCTTGGTTGCAGTCCTGATATCTAAATATTTACGTTGTGCTTCGTATTATCTGCTGTTACGTGGAAAAGCTTCATGCGAAAATGAGACAACCTTTGTTTTCTTTCGAGATAACGAAATTTCAGTTTCACCCATCGCAGTTCTTGACGATCTCTAACAGTTTTTGAGGAAACAAATCTAGAAGTTCCTTCGCGAAGGACACGGAGAAACTCGTACCAGCTATCAGCTACTGAATTATTCTGAATGCAACTAAAAAAAGGCATCACTTTTCGAATAATAAACTCCTTGAACGCAGAAAAGTTGACTTTTCTAAAAATATACAAGACACGTGGGGGCTTCAGTAATCGAAATGCATCTATCTTAAGCAGCGCAGTTTCACAGCCGATATGATTGTATCTAACCGTTAATGAAACGCAATTTACTGTCCGAAGTTACCGTTTTACCGTGCAGATTAATTTACAAATCAATTTTGGTTAACTTTCTTTTTCATCGCTATTTAGCGCGCCGATCTCCCTTTTGAAATACACGGGGTCTTATGTGATACAATGAGCTTTAAAAATCATAGGTTATTTTAATAATGATAAGTTATGTGTGTCTAGATTTAGCAATATAGCAATATAAATTATTATTTTAATACTTCTAATAATAAATCCTATCGCCCAAAATAATAGGTTTTGGCCTTGATTCCCCGTGTCATGCAAGTCATTCAGTAACTGCAAGAGGAGAATTTTCTTTATAGAGAAAAGCATACGGCTTTCTTAATTAAAACATTATTTTCTAACTTCCATATTTTAAATCACATGTTACATGGCGTAGATATAGTAATGTTACATAATTCGCGTGGGTTCAAATTAATTGAAACCGAAGGAAGGCTGATAATAATATCGCACACTTCAATTTAAGCTGACTGAGGTGGAAATTCATAATATAATTCCACACATTTTGCAGAGCGAAACCAAACAGTCATTGTCATAACAGAATTTTCTTCGTTTGAGTTTCGACTTTCATCAGTAAAATGTTATTTTGAAATTCCCAAGGAGAAACGGACATGAAATAAAGTCTGACGGAACCGGGACTCGAACCCGGTTCTCCAAATTGCCGGACGGTTGCTCTATCCATTGAGCTATTCCACCAGAACATTTCTCCATGCCGTTTGGGAGACTTTGTAGGTATTGGGCGCGTGAGTTCGTCCAACTCAGCGGCATCGTTCACAGCCATGGCCTCTCAGAGGCACCGACACCATACAAAGTGATGGAAGGAGAACCCCCCTTTAAGGATAACACACAAGGAAAAGGGTTTTTGGTGACTTTGCACGATAAGGCGTAATAAAAGAACGGGTCCTTCTATCTAAATGAAATGATTTACATCATTCAAAAAGGTCAAGTCGTTCGTTGTAACCATTCACGACTAATTCAGGGTAAAATTGAACCTCAAGCGATCAACAGTGAGGTTATGGAAGCTATCTCAATTATTTCTGAGTACTATATGAGTCTTTTAACCTATTAATAAAAAATCCAGAATTTCGTACATAAAGTCGAAGTATGCTATTTAATCAGTGTTACCAAAATTTGCAAAAGGATTAATATAAATATTTACACCATGAATGTTTTCAATTCCTTAGTGTTATATTATAAAAAAACTTATAGCTATGAATCGGACGAGCAATGATTACCATAAGAAGATACCAACATAAAACAACTAAATTGAATAAATTAAAAATATAATAAATAATACATTTTTTTAAACTAACAACAAAAGAACAGCGGCACTCGGCGTCCCGAGAGAGGGGGAAAAAGTGGAGTAGATGAGGGCCTTTTGAGGGGTAATTCCCGCTATCCGTAATGCTTTTTCCTGCTCAGAAAACGCTGTCTCCCCTATTTTCTGACTTGGACTAGGCCCATCTACGCAGTAGGCTACCGAGTGAGCGCCTTCCTAACGCGAATCAGCTGTAACAAGATATACATTAACATCTACACCCAGGGAAAAAAGAAGACAAATCAATGCGGGCAACATAAGATTAAGGATACACGAGAAAAAGGATTTTGCGAGACATACTATTGCTATACATACATAGTACTAGTTATTCTCCTCTCCACTAATAAACTCACTAAAGAATTAAACACAATAAAATTCATTGCTCAGTCCAACGGTTAGGTCCAACGGCCAACGTCGACAAACTCCTAAAACGGTAACTCAGGAAACGAACCTTCCAAGAAAATCGACCCCGGCCTCCTCCTCGCTGACAAGAAACCCATTACTTGGAGGAGATTACCCTTTCTGGAAAAAATCTCATACAAACTGAGCGATATTTTCCCCGAAAACATTAGACCTGCGTTCCGACACCCGAACAATTTCCTCAGATTACTAGGGATATCGAAGGACGAAATGGCGATAGAATCCAGTAGTATGGTCTACGAAGCTCTATGTACTAATTTCCCCACGAAGTATATCGGGAGGACTGGGAGAACCCTATGCGCGAGGGCGGCAGAGCACCAAAGAGACTACCGCCTGAAGAGAGGAGAACCCTTCTCGAGCTTCACCTCTTGGAAAACGGACAAACCAGCGATTTTCACTCAAGACGTCTGCATACGGAGGAGAATTCCCGCCACCCAAACCTACTGGAGGAGGTAGAGATAAGGATTTTCCCGAAGGATGGTATGCAAACAACCACATGTTCTTGAACCCCTCAGCCCTCCTCTCCCTAACAGCCAAGTTAAACTCCTGATGCACCCACACCTTCCTCCTCCCCATTCATCCCTTCAATCCTTCCGCTATTCCATATGTACTATGAACATGTTTTTTCTGTGCCTGAATATGTAAGTACGCCTACAAAATATGTCGAGAATTAATGTCCCTGTGGAAAAGTACGAAGTTTCTTTTCATTCCGCAATGCATTTACATGAAGTCACGCCTTCGAATGCCGATATAATTCGGAGAAAAAGTCTGATATATTAACAAAGCTTCCTCAGGATGTATTGGAATTATTAAACTGGAAGTGAAAAGTGCTCAGCTAATCACATAATGTGGTTAGAAAAAGCTGGTTTTGCTAAAGATCGTGATTTCCTGAGAAAATTGGGGAAACAGTTTGCAGAAATTTTGAGTCTCCACTTATCAATTCGACAATAAAAACAACATTTCGGGATGTAAATGTTGGCTGAAGTCATTTTTAAGCTGAAGCCAGCAGATTGTCATTCGGAAATGAAGAATTCGTCAATCGATCGGACGGATAGGAAGTTCATAATTTCTTTGCACTGCTAAATAAAATTTACGAAGAATATAATCTCCTGTGAGCAAATATTCAACGTGGAAGATACTGGGTGTCAATTGATAGTTAAGACTGGAAAAGCCTTTGTAACTAAAGGCACTAAAGATATCATTACTATGATTTCTTTTGAAAGAGGGGAAAATGTTTCCGACATAGCCTGAGAAATTTTTTATGCCTCCAGTTATAATGTCTATGGCTATGTAAATACCCTGCAACACGCCGAAAGGTGTGTTGCAGGGGGTGCATGCACCATGCCTCTATTTCCCTAATCGATTACTTTCGCGTATCGTTCGCGGAAAAAAATGAGTTCTTAAATCGATTCGTTCTAGCATCTATTTCCAAGATCTTTCTGCAGTATCAGAACGGCCTATTTAACATGGTGGACGCATTAGATCGGCTACATTATCTATGAACGTCATAGCCAACACGTTCCCCAAAAGGTAGGTCATGTGGGACAGCCCTTTTTATGAAAGACGTAGCTAAGGCAGCAGATAAGGGTAATAGAAATTACGCAGTATTCCTAAATTTCGGGAAGGCTTTCGACAGTGTCTCGTGTAAAACTAATTCAAATGTTAATTGCCTACGCGATCGACAAGAAAGTGGTTGGATGGATAAAATCTTTTCTCGGAAACAGATCTCAACGAGTTGCATCGGACGGAATTTTATCCCAAGATATATATCTCATAAGGAGTACCGCAAGGAAGTGTTATAGGGCCGATATTGTTTCTAATATACATAAATGACCTAGTAGATAATGTAATGAGCAAAGTTAGATTATTTTCCGATGACACTCCAATATACAGAGAGATAACGTCAGAAGAAGATAGCAGTACCCTACAAAAGGACCTAAACGTTATATCACATTGGTGCAAAGATTGGCTGCTTGATTTGAATATCAAGAAGTGCGTTGCTTTGTCTTTAAGCGTTCCACCAAAGTTATTAGCTTACAGAATGAAATTTCAGCATACCCACTAGGGTTCGTGCGTCACAATATATACCAAGGAGGTACACTCAGCAGTAGTTTATCGTTCAAAGAACGTATTAGTTATATTATAGGAAAGGCAAGAAATGCAGAGATTGCCAATTAGAACCCAGAGAGGATGTCCATCAACAGTCAAATAAATATCTTATTTTCCCCTCATTAAACCTACTCTCGAATACTGCTGCGCGGTTTGGGATCCACATGAAGTAGGGTTAGTTTCAGAAGGAAACTTCAGGTTCGACAGTAGCGTTACGGCTATGATAAATGATATCGGGTGGAATTCACTCCAGGTGATTGATCAGATTATCGACAAAATCTTCTCGATAAAATCATCGATTCAGAATTTTTATATGAAGTTGAAGACATAGTTATTCGGTACACAACGAGCGCGATCTCTGAGAAGTGACGACCAAGCTTTACAAGGAAGTGACCGCTAAAACAGATAGTTACTTCTGATCGTTCTTTCCGCAGAGAATTAGAGACGCGAACAGAATGGATTAGGTTAGGTCTTTGGTGTTGTTGCACCCATGCCATGCGCCACTGGTGGTTTGCAGGGTTTTAACGAACTATCCAACATTGTGGACTTCTTCTGCGATTCCTTGAATACCATAAGGAGAAAGGCTTACTCAATTTTTGCTACTAACTCTGCACCATAATACTTTCATTTGGTCTGTTCTTTGTATTGCTTTTTTACTGGACTGTACCATGTTTTTTATCGTTTTTTATTATTTTGTATATTCTTTCCTTTTTTATTTTATTTTGTGTTTTTGTGTTCATTCTATTATGACTCGTGTAATTGGGGCAACCTGTTTGAGTTAAATAAATTATTCTTATTATTA
This sequence comes from Ladona fulva, assembly GCA_000376725.2. Classification (NCBI taxonomy): domain Eukaryota; kingdom Metazoa; phylum Arthropoda; class Insecta; order Odonata; family Libellulidae; genus Ladona; species Ladona fulva. The sequence goes on along the minus strand of KZ308458.1, from coordinate 917,007 downwards.
TTATTAATCTAAATTTATGATCATACAATGTAAAATAGCAACTCACCGGATGCGAGTTTGGCGGTGTACTCGGGGTTCTCGACGATGTAGTCGAGTCCGATCCTGGAATCCATGCTTAGGGCGGAGCGTGGGTACGGCGGAGGACGGCGACGTCCACCTGAACATAAGAAAAAACACATTCATATTACAACACGCATATTACATTCAATCCTAGAAATAATTTGGCATCATACATTGCGTAAAAATTTCCAGACAATGACCACAGAAGTCACAAAATCCAGAAAACCACCAAAAACGGGAAAGTTGAGCCTAACGCGCGTTTCGCACTCCCAGAGTGCATCTTCAGAGGCGTGATAGTGACTGACAGTGAACAGTCTCGGCTGTGGAGACAGTCGAGAAACAAAAGAAAGTCAACCAGCGGAGTCCAATAAACAATACAATCTCTTATCAAAATCTAAGTTAGAATTCATGATGGAGTGACGATTTTTGTAAATATATAAATTCTCCCAAGCATTAAAACCGTAATTTATGTTTATTAATAACTTTAAGTCTCCTAACGAAATATTATGAGCTTGCTCTTGCATATGACTCTCTACACTAGAATTCGAGTATCTGCCTGCTTTAAATTGAGCTAAATGTTCGTTAAATCTGATTAACACCCGTCTTTTTGTTTGGCCAATATATTTAAGGTTGCAATATATTCACTTTAGACAATGACCAAATAAACAAACGCTAAATTATTGTTTTATTCCTAAGATAATAGCATTCATTACCGGCCTTTTCTACTTTAACTTTCTTCTGCTCTCAATAAGTAATACTATATTTATATCGGCCTCCTACCTCAATCTTAGGCACCCACAATTGAGAAAACACTCTTTAGAGCCACCTTTCTACTCTTGTGAAATCCTCATTCATCGTCTCCAATTCTCCCGTATATTTGGTGTTCTTCACCATCAGAAGTTACGTAAAATATGATTACTCATAGGTAAAATTACTTATAGGAATATGAATTTAAAATTCTGAAAAAGGTGTTATGGAAATGAAACAGAAAATTAGTATTTAAAAAATGGTGTTACAGCCCAATATATCTTCGGAAAAAAACGTAACAATGACAAAACTGCATCGTCCTATATTTGCTGCAACACTTATCAGTTAAGACAAAACAATTCCTACAGACATGCGCAAAATTTCGCACAAATCATGGAATTTAGGAAACGCTTATCTTATTTACTTCCAATACACCCATTTATTGGGCAATTACAGTGGTGGGATTAAACCAGCACAACGGAGGGACCATATGAAACCATTCCCTAACCAGAAGAATTCGACTAGGCGGTATAAACAACTGGAAATAAACCATTATCACTGAAAAATCTCTGAGTATAGAGAAATGACATATAACTTAGTGTTTCCCTTAGCGTTCACTGTCTATCGACAAGGAATTCCCCAATTATACGTGTTAACATTGTTTCTTTCACATTATGATCCGGTATATATCCGGTTTCTTTCATATTATAATCCTTTCATATTGTATGTTAAAGTGCTAGATTAAATTGTACGTGATTAAAAAGCTAATCATGGTGAGTCTATTAGCAATAAAACATATTTTATTTCAATTAATTAGGACAAATGTTTCCGGAGGTATTTATATTTTAAGGAGACGAGGACAGAAAATTAAAATTTCTCCAGAAATAATCCGGCAGATACACAGTCTTTGCACGAATCCTTCCGCCCAAAATATTACGCAAATATTTGAAAGACCTTACGTAGTATATAAACCAAACAGTAATTGTTATAACAGAATTTTCTTCGTGTGAGTTTCGACTTTCATAAGTAAAATTCATAAGGAAATGATTTTACATGATTCAGAAAGGTTCAGTAATTCATTCTAATCCTTCGCGAATAATTCAGGGTAAAATTGAAACTCAGGCTTTATTTTCCGAGTGACAAATATTTCCGTAGATATTCATATTTTAGTTTAGGAGAAGAGTACAAAAAAATCAAATTCAACAAATACATTTCGGAAGATAGACCCCGTTTATTTAGGATTTAAATGAGGCGTTTACAGTTTTTATAATTAAAAGAGGCTAAGCGAATGCTCGGTTCCCGATGAGCGCATATGTGGACGGGAATTTGTCTGCTTCTGCTCGTTTTATGACGAAACAAATTTCTTTTGATGTGTGTTGAAAAACCCACTTTATATGGAAACATATATAACAAGAGTAGAAACGGGAGCCGAGTGCCCCTCCATATATTCAGCGAACGCGGCTTTTTCTTACGCAGGTGTGGATTCGGCTTGAACGAACTGTCGAGACTGTTATATATCCCAACAACCCTCCTTCCCATCCCAGGACTCCCACCCTGGCCTCCGAGAAGGAGGAGACGCAATAGAATAGACTAACCCAACAGCCTCTCTCTCTTCCATTTCAGAACCACCGTTACTCAGCCAAGAACAGGACACAATCACATGCAAAGGATTCTAGCCAGGAAACATAAGACACAGACTACCAATCTATCAACCTCGCAACTCCATGTATAATTCAAAGACACAATAGGCCAACCCTGTAACAACCCAACCTGTAACAATTGTAAGCAATTGAAACAATCTCGTCCAGACACCAATGTGCCTGCGGCAGGTTTTAGCCGGGTCTACTCCACAGCTACCTCGGATGAATGTCGGGCACTCCCTTCCCAGTACCTCTGACAAAACCCCGAAAAGGCGAAGCCCATCATGCTATTGTATGTAATCCATGTTCCAAAGGTACAATAAAACCCTTTGAAAACGATGGGAATCGGGGTGTTCTGACTAAGACTCTCTGGCGTCAAGAAGACCCATATCCCTTAGCCTAGCGCATGCATACAGTTTTTATCGTTGGACTGCTTAGCTGAGTGTGAAAAGTCTACGGGACCTTATGGAGGTGCGCATACAACCGATACAATAGTTGTGCGACAAAAGAATCATAAAACAGCATCGATGGCCTTTTGACAATAGTATCGTACAACCACCGATCGACAACTCTATGTCCACGACTTAATATTGGAGCTCGCATTCAGTCGACTGAAAAGTTTTTCAGCGAACGTCAGTCTTGTATTTCATTTGAGCGTGGAAGGTGTATAGACAACGTTATCAAATGGTACTACTAACGCAAGTCATTGAATCATTTATTGACAGTATTGAAAAGAAGCCTTCGCTGTATTTAAAAATCATTGAATGAGATCAGAGGTTCAAAAACACTCCGTAAGCCGTCTTCGGCAAGCGGAACTCGTTGTCAGAGACAAACGGGAAGCTCCGGACTACCGATTTCTGGGATTTCTATCTCTGAAATGATCATTGGGCCATGTTCACTGTTTTATTTCCTTTTTCTTTTCAAAGCAAAAGACAAGCAAGTGCTTTTCTGTTGTACGGCATGCTGAGAGATGACGGACACAAACTGACTGAAATCCCACGATAAACTATTGATTGTATGTGCACCTTTCACAACTTAACAGTTTAGTCGAGGTAAAATCGTGAAACATGCACAACTCAGCGAAACGATTTAGTCGTATAAGAACTGTATGTATGCGCTAGGCCTTATTTAACTCCACCTGTACGCGTCAGGAAGACCCTACATCCGAGACTCGGTCTCCGGAGTCACAGCACCGACTCGGCCGACGACCTACTCGCAGCGCGGGCATCAAGAAGGCCCTAGGTCGAGCCACCAGGGGCAGGTAACAAGAAATAAGCCTTAATTCCGACTTTCTTTTGGTCATTCCCCTAATGTCACGACGACAGAACGAATTTCGAGAGCAACGGATGAAAATAAGGAAGAGATAGAAAGGGAAGACATGTCGGATTAATTCAACTGACATTTATCAAAAACAAGTTTCTGTGTAGTGTATATAACATCTGATGGACTTCGTACAGAATCTCCTGCTTCTAAATTTCTTAATTTATTATTTAGTTCAAAGTTTACGAAGCTTAAAAGCTTTAGTTATTTTCTCGTGCGTGATTATCGTATGTTCTAAAATCTTCAATTAGAGTGACACTAGTAACGATTATACAAAATCCTTCATCTGTAATTTTTATACAACAACCGATCAATAAAGATGCCTTGGCGGATTAAATATTTCTCCATAAGGAATGCACGGAAAACTCGAATAATATTTGTGCTACTTCCCGATGTCATTTCCCCTTGAAACCTGAGTGACAGTTAAGCTATTTCATTTACGTGAAGAACCCGACCATCTTGCAAAGGATAATTATAGACATTGCTCCTAGGTATCATGGGTTCGATCCTAGAAGGTCCAAAACAGGCACATTTTGCGATTTTGAGAATCGCGTGGGTTTTTAACGAATATTTTTTTATCATTTTGCGCTAAACGATAGGCGTCACGAACCCGGCTATTTCTTCGCATGAAGACCACGAAAATCAGAATAAAGAATTCTCTCATAGGTACCCAAAAAGGGTACTTACCGCGTTTTACCATTGCACGGATTTGCAAAAATTTCTTTTTACATTTTCCAATAAGATTGAGACACTTTCTGAGGCTAAAAGAAAAGCGATTTTTTTTGCGCTAAGACCCCGACCATGACACTGGGGAATAAATGAGACATCCCTCCTGGGTATCATGGGTTCGATTCTAGAATGCCCCAAATATGGTACCTTTTGCGACTTTGTTCTTTGCTTTGCTTTGCCAAAAACAAATGATTGAAAACTCTCGCGATTTGACTTTTCAATCATTTGTTTTTGGCATTTCCGCTAAATGAAAAGCGTCACAGACCCGAGGAATGTTCTGCTTGAAAACCCCAGCACTAGGATACAAATGAGACATTGCTCCTGAGTGCCTTGGGTTCGATTCTAGAAGGCCCCAAAACCGGGATTTTATACGAGTACATCGGCCGGATTGTCAAATATTGGTTAAGGGCATTTTCCGTTAACACAGAAGGTTGAAATTCACGATAAAGTTAGATGATGTGGTTTGTGGTTACAAAAGACGATTCCCCTATTGGCCATGGGTTCGATGTTACGACATATCAAGGAATCGCCACCGGTGGCGTATGGCAGAGGGTGTATTAATACCTTACCTAATATACCCTATATGGTATTTCCTAATAAGTGTTGCCTGAAACCTAACGGATAGATAGATGGAGTTGTAAGTCATTACAAATCTCCGCTGGCGTATGGCAGGGGGTGTAATAATGCCTTACTTAACCTATCCTAGATAAAGCTTGTATTAAGCAAGCAACTTTTACTCGTATAATAAACAACTAGAAAACCTATCCTGGCTCTCTCTAAGCAAAGCAGCGGACGCCGGGGATTGCCTTAACAATAGGAAAGTAGCTTATCCAAGAGCAGACGTCTACAGCGATCATTCTTTGTTTTAATGAAATATCAATCGAATTTCAGGACCTGAAAAAGTAGCTGAAATTAATAGCAAAAAGGAAACTAAAAGCGACAAAGGATGAAATTTCAACGTATAATAGGAAAGAATGAACAAGAGGAAACTGGCTGCTAAAAAAGAACCAGGGGAGAAAAAATTGTAGCATTTGAAATGGGGTATAAGAAGTAGTAGGTCCAGGGGCGGATTTATAATTATGCGCTAGCTGAGGGCCTCAACCTCATAGGGGCCTCAATAAGAATGTGCTTTTATATTCTCAGTTACCAACTGTTCTGGATTTTCGCTTAAAGATAGAATTTTATATTTGTTGAGTGAGTCTACCTTACAAATTTATAGAATACATTACATTGCTAATGACACATTATAATGTCCTATGTATAATACAGTGTACTACATAACTATACCACTGTATAATATACTATGTAATTATTCATTGTAATTTATTTTAAATTTTCAGTGAAATCAGTGAAATTTTAAGTATTGTATCTCAAAACGGGATTGTATTGTCTTTACGGGAGGTTTTTGGAGGGGATTTCCTCCCGTCTTTGGACGAATGCCGGACAGATCTCAATATTATTTTTCTTATGTTCCCTTGACCGTTTCCACCTGGTCCACTGACCAAATTGCTACGTTTTATCATTAAATAAATTGGTAAAACTAATTTGTTTATTCTTGCCGTAGTGAAGCGACCGAGGTATCTATGGGATGTGTATTTAATGAAATACTTCGAATTGTTACTCATAATTCCTAGAGGGGGCCTCTTTGGGCTTAGGGCGTCTAATAGGGTAAACCGCCCCTGAGTTGGTCCTAAAATGCGGAAAGAAAACTGCAGATGAACACCTACTGGTGAAAGAGGCCACATTATCGTTACATTGAAATTCGCACGGAGAACCGAAAACTGCCTTCGGCGATAAATGAGTTAAGCATTCAATTAAATATACAAAGTGCGATACGAGTGATTGGGGAATCTTCTTCCGAATCACGCATCGATTACTTATCCGTCCGAAGGAATGCCGGCGATTTGATGAGAGAGGGCAGTGACCGGCCCACAAACCCACTTTCGCCGTATGCGTGCCAAAACAGACGGGTGAGGGTGAGAGAGCGCACTTGGGCCGGAGGCGGCTTATCTTCGAGTCCTCCGAAGCGGAAATGGAGTGCGGACGACGGCCGCGAGTGGGATTCGAAGCGAGGACGCCCGCTTGGGCAGACAGCTGTGCCCCCTCTTTCCGTACAGGTGTTTTGCAAGAGAGTGACACATCGCTGCTTTTGGAATGCGAGAAGTTCACTTCCAAATTTGGACAACGGCGGAGAAAGGGAAACCGAAGGACGGCGGATTATGACAGCTGTTCTAACCTCGATTTCATCCGATCTTTCTTTCATTTCGACGATGGAAAAACAGAGGATAACATTTCTTTCGAAATGCTATTCCTTGGAAGCGATGGCGATTCCTCGCAAATACTCTTTTTTCCACGCTTTAGTAATTAACAATATAAATAGGTCGACCGCTTCGCACTCCATGCCACTCACCAATAGACTGGTAGTGGAATACGAAAGTAGGTGTCGATTGAACTACGAGAATTCCGAATCGATTGGTTTAAAAGATACCGATTATTAGTGTGGTTGTTACTTGTACGGTAATTTTTGCCCTCAGATGTGTCTGGGGCTTGATTACGAAAGGACATCTTTTCAAACCCAAAACTTTTCATTTCATAAATTAAATTTTCGCAAAAATACGAGCAGAACTTAAGTGTTGCTTCGAAGGAGGCAAAAAGGAGTAAGGAGGTGTGTTACAGAAGAAAGTGCAAAGGATAATAAACTGAAAGTGTTGAATTTTTTGGGAGAATCATCTTATGCTAAAATAAGAGTTTGATTAAAGAAATAGTTGACACATCCGTAAATAATGATAAGTTGGTTATTGATAAAATAAAGAATAAAAAACGATATTTACACATATTTTCAATGACATAATGCGACATCGTGATAAAATTGTTGCTTCTTACGGAGATAACAACAATCGTTATTTAAATTCTATCGACGCCAGTCCTGTTCGAGTGCGTGTCAACTTTGAATACATTGAGTCAATCCACCCATTTGTCAGGATACAATATACCTGATGGTGATATTTATACGTAATATACCAAAAGATGCCGCACAGCTATGAACTCGTCAATTAAAAAAAAGCTACTTATTCTTATTTCCTGCTGTTATTGGTATTATTACTGAATCCTAGCAGATGAGCCACAAGACAGGTCGTTACAAATTAAAATACATTGCATTAAATTACCTTACATTACATTAGAGCGAAGTATTCATTATTATGCATACAAAATATATCATTATCATTATATGAGGTATCATTCCATGGAAGGGATTCCACCAGGTTAAGCCTCTTTAATTAAATTTTTCAAAGATATGTGAAATTTCTAATTCTAAAACAAGAGACTTAACTGGGCTAAGATGATCGTTATGATAGAAAAATCCAAAAAGACAAGCAGTTCTTCATTCGATTAGTTAAGAAGAGACGAGTAGCTTTCTCTTTGGCCAAAAACTGAAGAGAAGGGGAGAGGAAAGAGTCACAGATGTTTCGCTGTAACATTTCTTCGACCTTGTGCCAAAATATTTAAAATATGAGATAAAACCGTTTCCTTCCAAATCCACATTTTCCTATTAATAAGCAGCATTTGGATGAAACTTCCAATGATTTCATACAATCAGTGCTGGTTTAGAATCGCACTGCGATCCGTCTCAACTCAACTTAACAGCACAACCCACTCTGACAGATTTGCATTACTTCAGCAAACTGTAGCTAAGTACTCATCCAACAGATGAAATAGGCAGCCAATTTATCGCTCATATTTTTATCAACGGTAACTAAATGTGTGTGTGTGTGCGTGTGTGTGTGTGTGTATATATATATATATATCTCGATGGTTAACATATTTTTGAAAATCATCACCACCGGGGAATTATTGAACCTTTACACAGNTATATATATAATAAAATTAACGCAATTTTCCGAAAAATACTTAACCTGAGATTTAAAAATAATACAAACACAACCTTTTAACTCCAAATTATCCCATTTTATCAAATCTGCGCTTCCGAAAGCAGCAGTCGCAATTTTCTTTCGCAGCTGCACGAAGAAACAGAATCGGCCGATTGTGTGTCAGTTGGTGCGTGCAATCGCGAGTGCAACTTCGGACTGCAGGTGAACGCGTATAGTTCGAAGAAATATATGAGATTGGTTCGGACGGACATGTATCACCGAAGCAATAACCTGATAAATGTTCTACTGATCTTCTACGAAATACACAAGTTCGCAATTAATATCTATATATTCTCGGCTTCGTTAAAGGAATAGTTGGTCGGAGCGAAGAAACAGTTCGCGAGCACTGTTACATTGCGTTAGTTAAGCCTCATCTTGAGTATGCGTGTAGTGCATGGCCGATAAATGTTGTATTCGGGATTTAGAAAAGGTGCAGCGAAAGGCGATACGTTTTGTGAAGAATTGCTTCGATGAATCTGTGAGCGTAACTCAAATGCTTCTGGACGCAAGATAGAAATCTTCTGAATTAAGAAGATTTAAAGAAAGGATTGATTTACTGGATATATTTAGAAAAAGCACGTTCAGAGATCATGTAGCCGATATAATGCGTCCACCATCTTACATAAGCCGTTCTGATACTACAGAAAGATCATGGAAATAGATGCTAGAACGAATCGATTCAAGAACTCATTTTTTCCGCGAAAGTAATCAATTAGCAAAAACCAGTTATCGTGTATGCACCCCCTGCCACACACCGAAAGGTGGCTTGCAGGATACTTACATAGACATACGGATAGAAATATCTCAAAATGAAATTAAAAATAGTAGTGGTCAGAACATTCGCTGCGACAGCTAACCAGCAGCTCTTCCGACGGAAAAAGCATGACTGAGGAAGAAAAAAAAGAGAAAAAAAAGAAACGAATTATCTAAATGAATGTGTAAAAAAAGGAAGAAAGAAATCGTAGGGGAAGAGAGCAATAAATAACAGAGAAGTTGCATCGGTATTTGGATCATTAGCGAAATTTTCTGACAGAGAAATGAAGAAAAGAAATCATTTTCAATAACAAATAAATGTGAGTGCATTGATTTTTCCATTTCGTTAATACTTCAATTGAAAGTTAAATCCCTAAATATGTCATAGCGAGTCGGGATTCAAGAGTCGTCACTTTTGGCTCTTAAAATAAATAAAACATTTTACTCTTCGAACTCCGTGATTTACTCTTCCTCATTCCCCTCGTTCAACGGGTTCTCTCTTTTTCGAACCTAAAGATCATCAAATAATCAGATTTTAAACGAACGCCATATAAATTCTTCTGCCTTTTCTTTTTCCTATTATTCACGCAGCATTTCCATTGCTTGCTATTTATCTATTAATATTGCGAACTTTGGCTTCTCAAACAGAAACGAAACAAAAATAAACGAACAGGAGAACAGATAGAAATCGAAATGAAATTCAACGGAAAACTTATCAAAATTATTCTAATGACGTTTGTGAGATGTTATAGCATTTAGATTAAGAGAAAATCAATGGAAATAAAGCATATTATCTCAATTTGATAATACTTTATTTTCTTTACAGAATGTATTTCACGGTTAAAATCTTCATATAAGGGAAAGCAAACCATTTTAATAAAACGGCTACCAACGATTCTTAATACATCATTTTAAATATTTGTATATAATTAATTTATTATCAATAAAAGAGAAACTTTAGAATCATATATAACCTCACAATTTTTATCTTTCTTGGCAACTTAAGTAAAATTATTATGATAATCATCTGCACATATTTACATCGCTACCAATAAAACACTTCGGTGGCGAAGACATATAAGAGAGTATATCATTTCATGAGGAATTTAAAAGGTATCAGTAGGAAAGTAAAGGAACTGAGATACCGAATCTTGATTAGGCTGACCTTAAAATACGAGGGCTGTATGATAAGTACCCGTGTTTAGCGATTGATGGCACCACTGACACAAAATGTGTAAGCAGTAATTTAAAGCCATCTTTAGATATATGACACAAAATTTCAGACAGATTAATCGAGTAGTTTTTTTTTTTGATAGCTGTTGAAATTAGTCAATTTCGTGTTTGCTTGCCAACATGGAGAAAGAGCAATATCGATCAGTGATTCGATTTCTTTTTTTGGATAGGAAGACGTGTGAAGAAATCAAGCCGAAGTTGCATGCTGTTTATAAGGACCATGCACCTTCGATGACTACCATCAGATATTGGTTTAATGAATTCAAGCTTAGCCGAACACCCGTTTTTGATGAAGATTGCCCAGGTGGTCCGATTGAGGTAACTACGGAGGATATCGTTAACAAAGTCCATGATATCGTGCTAGCATATCGCCGTATGAAGATCAGAGAGATTGCTGACATTGTAAACATCTCAATTAAACGCATACATAGTATCGAAAAATTGAGCATGAGAAAGCTAACAGCGTGATGGGTGCGTTTGCTCACAGTGCAGCAGAAACGGAATCGCATGACAACTTCGGAGTACTGTTTGGACATGTTTAAACGCAATCCGAAAGAGTTTCTACGGCGTTTCGTGACTGTTGACGAAACATGGATTCATTATTACACGCCAGAGATGAAAGAACTGTCAATACAGTGGATTTCACCCGGCGAACCTTCTCCAAAGAAGGCGAAAACGGTTTCATCGACGGAAAAGTCATGGCCACCGATTTTTGGGATTCGCGAGGCATCTACTTCACCGATTATTTGTAGAAGGGAAGGACAACAATGGGGCAGTAATATGCTGATATATTGGACCGATTCGATACTGAATTGAGGAAATAACGGCCCCATTTGGCGAAGAAAAAACTGCTCTTCCATCATGACAACGCACCAGATCACTCATCTGCAATTGCTACAGCAGAACTGGTCGAATTACGGTACAAATTGCTACCTCATCCACCCTATTCCCAAGATTTGGCCCCATGGGATTTCTTTTTGTTTGCAAACATGAAAAAATGGCTTGGGGGAAAGTAATTTACACCAAACAAGGAAGTCATCGCCACAACAAAGGCCTATTTTGCAGTTTGACAAAACTTATTTTTTGGATGGCTTGAAAAAGTTTGAATATCGCTGGACTAAATGTATTGAGTTTTAAGGAGACTATATTGAGAAATAAATTTAAAGAAGTTTAAAAAGATGCGTTTTCTTGCCTAATACAGGTACTTATCATACAACCCTCGTTATACTGCGGTAGTGTGGGATCCTCCTCAGGATTTTCGCATAAAGAAGTGAGTGGATGTTTAAAGGAAGATGGTTCGTTATGTCATGGATACGTTTAGGTAAACAGATAGCTTCTAAAAAATTTTAAAGGTCCTCGGATCTCTAGAGAAGCAGAGGAAAATAAATTGGGTGCGTTGAGTTTACGAGAAAATTTCAGGCAATCAGTCCCTTACTCAGCTGTGATCAGGAGCCATGAAAAATCTTCCATGATCTACCACGTATTAGTCGATAGTTGTGAGGGTAATGTTATTCATAATTTTTAATTATTTTATACACGAATTCATTTTTTCCACTTTGGTAACTATTAAATATTATTATTTGAATGCAGAATATACAGAATAATTATTCTGCAATTTTTCTAGTCTATTGAATATAGTAAAAAACTTAATATATTTTAATTCAATTTATGTTAATAGTACACTGTCATAACACTCCGACAAGACTTGTGTCTAATTGCATCGAAAATGCTAGTGAATAATTACATACATTTTTATTTTACAAGCAAAAGACCTACTCTCGCCTCCTGTTGTTCGCTAATTCTATTTGTTTCTCTTTTTCGTTTCATTAAGCCCTTACGCTTCATATCCTTAATATAACATATACATACAAATTACGTCACAGGAATCACATCGCTAATAAAGGATCGAGCAGTGATAATCCTTCCTGAAAACTTCCACAGCCGCCGTTCTGATGATTTCGCATAATTCGGGTTACTTCGAGTATTCCCTTAAGGCAAATTTTTCTTTCGACCTTAGTTCCACACCACTGCCCCCAATCATCAACAAATGCGAACTATAATAACAAGCGAAATGAAAAGTGCAACATTGAAAACATCCACCAAAGCGCCCCAAGTGGTGGTACTGCTCACTAATGGCATCACTATCTCACACCGTCTGAATTCCCAGTTCTTTTCATCTTCCGCAGTTTCCGAATTTTGTAATTTCCTTTCCTTCCGCCTTTCAACATTATCCTTCAATTCTCTTGGTCACTTAGCTAATTCTTCAAACAGTACCTTCACCACTTCCATGAATTTGGATTTTACTTTTTCTTCTTGAAGAGCTGAGACTCTAACTCTTAGAAATAGCTAGAATTCTCTCTTCTTTTAGTTTCATGATACTAACTTTGCTGATCGGATACTTACTTTGATGCTCTCTGTTTGAAACCAACTTGTACCAATTCTTCGTTTCTTTATCTGACAATACACTCGTAGCTTCCAGTGCTTAAGTTATTCAAATTCCACAGTTTATTAGAGCACTGAATATGCTTACCAATATATATCATATTTCATATTAATTCCATTGGGTTCTTTCTAGGTTCACTATTCCCTTCTGTTATGAGATTTTACACTCAAGATGAGGTCTAACTAACACAAAATAACATCGTTCGCGAACTTTTCCTTCGCTCCGACCGACTATTCTCTTTACGAAGCCGGAAGTGCTCTTCCAGATATGTTATAGATGTGGGTACTCCATGTTAAGTTATTCGTGAGAGTTACTCCAAGATATCGAAGCAATTCAAAGTATACAGTTGCTGAGAATTTACCGATATTGGTAGCAACCAATTATTTCTTTAATGACTCAAGTTTGAATTTTAAGGTCATGATTATAGAATTCTGTTAACTCAACTCAGGCTTTGCTTTGCAGCTTTTGCAAATAAGTCTTTCGTTGGCTTTTAATTTCTTTAATCGTTAACACGGAATTATTTTAGCGTGAATATATTGCTTCTACTAGTCTCATTGTATTTTGATAGCATTAAAATTATTTCCACACATCATACTACTCTTTACTATTGTTTACAATTTGCTTTAATTACTCGTAGGGCAGGGAGAAGAGGTATATCAAATTATTTCTCCTGAAAAGTGACCCTAGTAGTAGCATGAGAGTTTTCTGAAGCAACATGATAGCTTGCGAAAATGACCAGTTAATGGACAGATAGGTTGCTTACATAGCACAGTGACATTTCTTTCAGTGACGTGTTTATGCTGTTTTGCAAATTAAGGATTTCTGAATATGAGGTTCACAGTATAGGACAGTCAATGTTTCAGTGTTTAATACTCCAATATATGCACAATGAGCCAAAATACAGATCCAAATAGTTATCACAAAAATCCAAGAAGATGAAGCAAAATCCGTCATTGGTGGGATCCCAGGCTAAACTGTTTATTCAGCAAAAGCACAAACAAATAATTGGGACAGACTCGGGCCTTATATCAGCTAATAGAGGTTTAACATTGCAGTAGAAGCGGAATTGTGCAGTTAAACGAAGAATTAAATACGAAAATAATACTCACTTAAGAACTCCTTACGTTAATATTTCGGTCGCATGATCTTAAAAAGGTAAATATGGAAGAACAGATGAATGAGATGGAGAAGAAAAATAGCGAAGCTGAGAAAAGGAATGACAGCGGGAAAAGAGAATTGTGTGATACGGCGATTAAATAAGTAAGTTACAAATCGTGATTAGAAAGAATCGAATGGAGATAATGACATAAAAGCAACATTTATTTTTCTACATAATTTCCGCAAAAATTTAAGCCCCTGTCGCAAGTCCCTGGAAAACTGCGGCGTAAAATTCTTTTGGTTTGTTGGAACCACACGCGCACTGCTCCTTCTATCGTAAGGAGAGCGTTCTCATGAGAGATGACGGTTTTAATGGTCAAACAAGTGGAACTCGCATTTCCTTGTGGATATACCTTGCTTCCGAAACTCACAACGACACATCCGACAGATACGCATAAGACAGATTTCAATGCAATTTAAAATCCGATATTAGTTTGTAGCAAAACTATTCCGAAAACAAGATTATTATTGAGAAAATTCATATAAAAATAAAAATCGTAGCTTATAAAGCAAGTGGTATAGGTACTTAAAAACAATTTTTGCGTTAAAAAAAGTGATGACAAATATAATGGATTGAAAATGGGGGAGTCCGCAGAGCCGAAGTGAAAACGTTAAATTGACCACGATCTAAGGGCTAGAAAAAGCTCACCTAAAATTAACTAAAATAGGAAATATTCATAATTACTTATATATCCAACGAATTTTGAGTGACATGTTTTACTAAGAATCCATGGATAATGTCAGGTACCTGGATTTAGTATTCCATTCATTATGTTCGTGTAAAATTATATTTTTGAATGATATATTCATTCCCTAAAAAGTTAAGCTATTTCTGTCCACTGTTAACCCGCCATTATATTCGATAATGTTGGACTGTGAATCCTTTCATGCACATGCTATCGTGAATTTCAAACGAAAATAAAACTACCCCAAGCCATGAGAAATAGTCCTTCCTCATGAACGCATATTTCCGCTAAGAAAGAGAAAATTATTATTAATTTACTAATGGACGTAGTTTCAAATCAAAGTAGCTAATATTTGAAATAAATTAGCAGATTTTCCAAATTCACCGTAAAGAAAAGTAAAATTTTAATTCGCGATGAATTAATTGAAAAGCTTCAAACGCAGCACGCTCTTAGTCATCTTGAGGAAAGCTGAAAGAGAAATATTTTTTCGAGGTCACTATCTTAAGTATATTCTAACTTAGTAATTTTATGCAAACAAATGTATTTGTTAGAGAAATACGAAGTAAATTTATAAAGAAGTCCGATGTGATCAATTGGTAAATCAGTTATTACTTACTGTGAAAGAAGTTATCGTTTTATTATTTTCTAAACCTAATTCTTAAGAGTTAACATGTGAAAAAAAAACATTAACTAATTAATCTACTATGATAATCAATATTGTCAGTAAACAGTAAAACTCGCTAAAAACGCTTTTCAGGGGACAGTGAAAAGCAGCGATTTAAGGAGTCTAGCGTTTTAGGCGGGATGTGAACACCTTTTAATTCTTGCACGTTGAAAAGAGCAGGGCAAGTTTTTTGGGCAATATAATTTTTTAAAACGTAACGAAAATGTATTTACAAAGTATACTTAGCAGCAACTGAAGATGGTTTAAATAAACAGAGCGCGAACAATTTCTGTGTCAGATCGGTTTGATTCTTGGTTGGTTTGTCGATTTAGTTTATTCCCGTCAGACTTCTGAAGTCATAGTTGAAATACAGTCATTTTTTAAAAAGAAATCTCCTTCTTCTGTTACTTCATTTTCGTCATTTTCTCTGTAATATAAAGCTACTTTTTCAGGCATACAATTACGATATTATTACCAAATATTTGCTTCGTATGATTAAACGCGCGATGAAACACGCTAAAATTTGTTGTGACTTGTTTTTCGTGAGACCTTCACGTCAGTAAACATGAACTGAACTGAACACCCACACATCCGCGCAATATTTTTTAAATATATCTATGTCTCTTTGCGATCAGAAAATAAAATCGTTTTCATCTAATTCTTCTAGGTTTTGTTTCGGCCATCCTCTCCTTTTTGAGACACTCGCATTTTGCAGCAATCTGCTTTCAGCACCTCCCAAGCAACCCTTTCAACTAAGACCCATAGGAATGAAACGGCTAAGTTACAATTCAGAAATTCTTCAGCTTATAACTATTGATATCCTTTGTGTACTATGAGATATTAATAAACGGATATCAAGGACAAGACGAAGGTGGTGTAAGTATATAAAAAATGATCCGCATACTAAAAATATCCGATGACATTGCATAAAAAAGAGAGATAAACGGATGGAAAACCTATATTTCTACTTTCAATTTATACAAAAGGTCATACAGTTCCAACTTTATTGAATGTTGTTAGGACGGATAGTAGGAAACCAATTTTGCAGTTTCGAAAGAGCAAGCTGCGCAATTTCCAAAAAACAGCGAATTTTTCGCACTTTATTAAGTTTTTGCTCGATATCTCCTAAAAGAGAGAAAACAATTATCAGTTGTAATTAAAGGTTCATTAAAATACCTGAATTAGACGACGAAAATCGGCTCCATATATTCACATCTTTCCGAGAAATCGCTCTTCCAAATTTAGCCTTTTTACAAAAAATGAAAAATTCTCGTTTTCGTCGTGCATCTTGCCAAATATTGGGAAATGCACTCATATCCCACGAGGAAATTTTTAAGTAAAGAATGTGTTAAACTTTAATTTTTATTCAAAAGAACTCCCGTAGGCCGATTGGTTCTTTCTAAAATGGCATAAAACGAAAATTTCGCAAATATGGATATTTGGAAAAAAGATTTTCTAACAGTTTTGAGTACAACCATACATCATACATACAAGTATCAATCATACATTAATGAAATGAGTTACAAGTAATTCTTGTAAATGTTGTGTAATTACTACGATTATTATTACCTCAAGGACGAAGGAAATTTAAATAACTCCACGAAGGAGGAGAACACAGGTACTTATCAGACAGCCCTCGTATGCAGACAGCCCTCGTATGCAGACAGCCCTCGTATGCATGTGAACAGACTAATATGCGTTTGTTCTGCACTTTCGATCAAAAGAAAATGTAATGCTAATACCCATTCTACCTTTTCACTACCTTTCAGATTGTAGTACAATCAAACCTCGGATTGCGGTCATTATTCCTTCCGAAAACGTGCTCGTAATCCGAAACATATCAAAGCGAGATCCCAATACGTAAGAAATGATGGAATAAGGGAACTTCGTTCAAAGACCGAAAATAAAATTAAATGTACAATCACATTAATAATAATCAATAGGGAAGTAGTGATCATGTGACTCTTGGTGGACAAAATAGCGTATGCATACTTCATGTATTGCTAGACACAGCTCGTATATCAAGGTATAATTTATTAAAAAATTTCGCTCGTCTTGCAAAACACTCGCAAGCTAAGTTACTCGGAGAGCGAGTTTTGACTGTACGAGTGCTCGTATTTCACTCAATAATAAATTTGAATCGATTTCCTTGATCTGTACCTTCTTGCGTCCTCTTTTATTCTCATCGATCTCGAGAAGGTAATTCATTAAGTTGTTCTATGAAAAGAAGGGCACCTTCCACTTCACTATTCAAATTTCGTTGTTTCTGAGCATTTCCACTGCTCGCCACTGAGAGCGATGAATCCTGAAAGCATAATTAAGTTAGAGAGACACCAGGAGGCGCTAATTACCGCGTTCCTATCCATGAAAACACTGCGTTTCCAAACTCACGTCGTCTGCCATTCGAACCAGGGAAAGGCATCGCACGAGAATTACAAAGTTGGAGATTTTCACTTTGGGTGCTTCTTAAAAACACAGATTATCACCTTTGCAAAATATGCAGCAACAAATATCACATTTTATGGAACATCCCAGTTAAATAATTCATAGAACAAATACTCTCAATAAAATGAATTTTAAGATAAAATAGTTTCTGACAGAAGGAGAATGTGCCATGAATATCATTTTTAGTATCATTGTTGCATACGTTACAGATGGACATATAGTCCGGTGGTAACTTATTACTATTCTACAATTATTACAATACTACACTATACAATTATACAGTAGAATATACTATGCTGATTTCAATAATACAGCGTTTTTGCTTATTACAGGACATCTATCATAAAGCTACACATAAATACGCTTTTATAATGAGTATATTTTCCGGTAGCAAAAATACATTATTATTATAAAATTATCTCCTGCCTATAAAAATACAGCATTACAATAAACCTGTCTCCTACCTTAAAAATACATTCATTGCAGATTTTTCCCTAATATTAGTACATTATGTATAACAGAATTTCTTCTTAAAGTTCTTAAATTCCTTATCATCATGCAAGTTTCTTTAGGGTTCCTGGAAGGCCTTCCGATGCGGTCCTGGAGGCCACCGCACCCCATTCATCCAGCCAATCCCCCACTCCCGATCCCCCACTCCCAATCCAGCCAATCCCACCTACACTTCGTCAACCGCGAGTTCTCTCGTCTGCACAACTTTTACATATTCTGTTTACAAACTGTTTGTGATTATATAATATGCTTACTGTACGTACGGTTTGACCCCAGTTTAAATGCATGCTCTCCGTCTATTTTCTCATTTTATGGACAAACTCGGAAAAAGAAAACGTAAAGACGTGGAGATTTCAATGATAGAAATCATTTAAACGGAAATGTCCACAAAGAAGTGACGCTGCACACAGAGGTTCTTTGCTAGAGTATGATATTTACTCAGACATAGTTTTTAGGCATCGTCCCGATTGTTTACCAGCTTGTTTGTTGCTATTAGAATATAATAGTTCTAAATACTAGTAAACATAAGATACTTTTTGGCGGGTCAATGATCACACACGAAAATATTGACAATTTCGAAAGGACTATTTCCTGAGTAAAATTACAATCACACACATAGGATATTCGACGCATAATATGAGTATTTTTACAAAATTCAATCATTATCGTAGAAAAGAATACATGCCGTTTGAAGTGACCGCCTTAAAAACCAAGAGGCCGGAGAGCAAAATTCGTAGACCGGATGTGAATCGCGAAAACCGGGGACGTGGCAATCCGAATCCAAACACATTCGATTGCTTCCACCTCAACGTAATCTTTAATTATTCTTCTGTGATTTGCAAAAATTCTTCGAGTAATTTCAACCAAAATTTCAGACGATTCCCATTTTCAAAGTAATTCGAAGCACTCAACTCAGCAGTACGTATTAAATTCAAGGCTGGCTTCTACCTTCATAACTAGTAATAATCAGTAAACTCTCGACTTTATTTTTATTTATTCTAAATATATTTTTTCAAGAATCTGTGCGTGGCCCATACCCTCTCTCCTTCTTACAATCCTAATTATGAATCATTTTGGCAACGCTTACTCATCTATTGCGCTAATTCTAGACAAAACGCACGCTTCTTGAGTGGCGCCGACAGAGGTGGCGATGGGCGGCGGCGAAACGGAGAAGTGCCATCCTCGGGTGGCTTCATTGTTATAGCGCTCGTCCGCAAATATAAATATTTTAAATAAAGACATAAAAGAAGATAGATTGGATTCATCCATAGAAGAGAGAGGGAATATTGCGGTGCGGTCGATATATTTAAGGTATAATAATATTTAAGGAGAACTTGTATTTACGATGAAAAGGTCGAATCATTTCATGGAATAAAGTAAGTAAACTTTGCGAATTACGTGTATTATATCACAATTCTCGAAATTTCGGATCTATATCAATATTTCAGGACTAAAATAAGAATTTATGATCATTTTGCTTTCCTTTGACACTTCTCTTGATTTCGTAAGACCGTTATTTCTAATTTAATTCTGTAATTAAAACAACCTCTGCAGGTAACGAAAACCTACTTTGCGTACATTTCTTATGGAAAAGAATACTAACTGATTATCCCTGTGTATCTGGTCCTCCTAAGCCAGAAACAGTCCGTCGTAAGATCATAATAACTCAATATATTTCTTACGCATATTTGCAATATTTATTCTACTGTTTTCAAGTCATGAAAGCCTACTTTATGTACATTTCTTATAGAAAAACACAAGAACTGGTTATCCCCGTGAACATATATGGGATAACTCTTGAAATCAACATTCAACAATAATCTGATGGGTTGGATTGTTTATTTCCAAAAAAATTTACACATTTTTCGTGTATTTTGCAAAGTTCTCGCAATTTCGAATTTATATGAATGACTAAAATAAGAATATATGACCATTTTCCTTTCATTTGGCACTTGTCTCAATTTCGTAGAACAATTGTTTCTGATTTAATTTTGTAAAAGAAACAACCTCTGCAAGTCATGAAAACGTACTTTACGTTCATCTCTCATGGAAACGTATAATGGGCTCCTGTGTTCAAACCCGGGCCTTTACAGAGATGAGAATAGTTCTCCCAGGGGTTTCAGAATCGTAGAAACACAATGCAGTTTGTTTCAGATCTCTAAGTCAAGCCGTTTCTGAGATAAATAGGGGGACAGACAGACGGACAGACATTTGCTTTTTATATATATGTATGATGATTATCATCTTCTACTATAAATAGACCATTAAGTATTTTTTGTGTGACAGTATTGACTACATCTTTTCTGTTTTAAATGTGTTGATGCTCTTCTTTATTATATTTATGTACATCATGTATGTTTGGTTGCTACATTTCGTTGTATTTTTTATGTTATTAACATCATTAATTGTTCAATCAATCAGAGCAATGATAACAAGGAATTGTTATAACGTTTAGTTTGTTTAAATTTACAACTTATGCGATAATACATTTTTGGCTCTTTAACATGCATATTTAATGTTTCGTAGTTTAGATCACATACCATTTTGAGACATGTATTTAACAAAACTGAAATACTGAATGAAAATCTTTTTTATTAGCAGACTCTAACTTGGCACCTCTTGATGAGCCTCTAATTGGCTAAAGAGGCCCGTAATCGTTAAATTTTCTACACTTGCAATTGATTCAAAGCCTCTGCTTTAATCCCAAGGAGGAATGGACTTGAAAAAAGTCTGACGGGACCGGGAATCGAACCCGGGTCTCCCAATTGCCGGTCGTCCGTTGAGCTATCCCGGCAGAACATTTCTCCAAGCCATTCGGGAGACTTTGTGGGCAAGGACTTTTGCGATTTCGTCCGCATGGCGGCATCGTTCGCATTTTTCCTGGGTGCGCACCATCTTGCGCAAAGTCATCCTTACCCGTTTTCCTCTGCTTTAAGTTAAGCAGATATCGATACAAATAATATTATTGTTGTACCCGGAAAGAGCGCTTTTTTAACATCAGCATTTAACTACTTAAGGTATTTAACGCCACGAAAATGTTTTTTTTTATTTCGCTTCAAATAGGAAACTGTTTTTTGTCTCCTCTTTTATCAGCTCAGTTCCAATGATTCACGGAACTTACGATAATTATTTATGAAAACGGTAATAAACCACTAATCAATGCGTCCGCTTTTAATATCAAAGTTCTCATTATCCATTAGAAGATTGCTAATATAATTTAACAGAAATATAACCATAAAAAGTCTACATGTAGCCCTTCTTACGCATAATATTTTTCTTCCCTACAAAATATCGACGTCTCGCATATTTGGTACATTTGGTGATTGCGGAGGATTTTTTGCTTTCTTCCGACGTGAATGATTTTAAATGTAGAAAATTTGCGTAAATTCTACATGTACACAAATACTCTGTAAGCCGCCTTACACGTAAGTGGTAACTGGAACGCTCGATGTTTACACCCCCTACAACACGCCGAAATACGGCTTGCAGTTAGGGTTGGGTTTGGCGGCTCTTAGAGATTCGAAGGGAGACTTCCGGAATCGGACAATAATATTTAAATTTCCCACCTCCTGAATCGGAAGTTTTCCCCCGCGTTTACTCACCTCAACATTCGTACATACCATAATTCACTTTCGCAACTTATTTCCTTATCAAGTTTTATGACAACAGACCTCCAGCGCTATCTTAATTATGTCTCGTTCTCATCTTGAGATATCAGGAAATATTTAGGAAGTTTCTGGGAAAACGATATAGTCAGTGTCTAATGTTCCACCGTCAATTTTCTATTATTCTGTTTCGGTAAAAATCATTCAATATTTTACCTCGGGGTAAAGTTAGTTATACTGCTAGAGCAAGATATGTTACACCTGCATATATTGTTTACTTTTATACTTTCTTTCGCGGGAAAGTTTGTCGGTTGTCGATGAAATTGAATGACTAATTATTAACCGCAACTGAATTTAACTGATTGATTTTTAATCTAAAATTTGTAAAACCAATTTGAATAATACGATGTAGAAATGAAGGAAAGAGAATAATTAGATTCGAGTCTCTTCGTCTTCCCCTAACACGTCTAAAAACTAAAACGTACAAACAGGAGTTTATGTGTTGGCATTACTGTCATTGGCATACATACTGACAAGAGACACACAACTTTGTGTTCATACACGTCGACACGATACACTGCCACACGTCGAAAGGCGGCTCGCAGGGTATTTATGCAGATGCAGAAACTCTTAAAAATTCCAATCGCCCAGTTTATCACGAAAGTGGGCTACAAAGATTTGCTCCATTTCGAGATGCGAATCCGCAATATCTTCGTTAGCCAAAGAAGTATTCGATGGTTTACTCACAGCCGGGGATGCAGCTTCCCATTATTTACAGGCAAATTATGTACTGAGAAAGCGTCAAAAATTCTACTGAAATACACAGGGAAGAGAAAAAGAAATACCGCCAAAGTGCGATATTGAAAGCCGAATTTCGACCAACGCTCGTCTCGTTCATAATTGAGTCCGAACCTAACCCGGGTAGGAGGGAGAGGTAACTCACCAGGTCAACCCTCGAGGGGAGTCATCTGTACCTTGTGTAAGTATGAATCCCTTCCGGTATAGATGACTCCCCTCTGGAAACTCAATGTGTCGCCGTGCTTAACCCACTACCATTCGATTTACCGGGTTATTTCACAAACTATCTTTATAAAGCAAAATCGGCCATATGCACATGGCGAAGGACAATGACAGACAATATATTTACAAACTACACGAGCAAAAGATGGATTGAATATGTTTTTGGGTCTCAGTCACTCATTTTAATAATGATAAGTTATGTGTGTGTAGATTATGCAACATAAATTATTAATTTTAATACTTTGAATAAATTATATCGCCCAAAATAATAGGTTTTGGCCTTGATTCCCCGTGTCGTGCAAGTCATACAGTAACTGCAAGAGAAAAGTTTTCTTTATAGAGAAAAGCTTACGGCTTTCTTAAGTGAAACATTATTTTCTAACTTCCATATCTTAAAGCACATGTTACACGGCCTATATATAGTAATGTTACAGAATTCGTATAGGTTCAAATTTAGTAGAAACTGAAGGAAGATTATTAATAATAGAGCACTTCAATTTAAGCTGAGTTGGGAGATCATTATGTAACTTCAACTTCAAAAATGTAATGCGTACATCATTGAAGCCACTTTTCGCATTATCGAATACTCGTCACCTCATTTGCAACAGCATCTTCATTTAAGGTGGTGACTACTGAAGACATTTTTCTAAGTAATGCACTACGATTCGCATCTCGTATTACTAAATTTGTTAAGAACTATGTTTCTTCAAGTTTACGATGGCGAAGACATTTTTCATAGACCCGCATTACTTTCAAACCAGGTAGAAGAAATAAAACCGCGTAAAATTTTTAAAAATTGCCAGAATTCGTAATAATTTGATAAAATTTCAACTGTCATGTTAAAATATCATAGCATAATTTTTCTTATTTTTTTAATTTACCGCTTCCATGAATTCCATCCTCGAAATTTCACTGTCTATTTATTTTTCGGCTTTCTCACATCGACAAATATCTACTCCGCATATTTGTATTTAAATTCTTTTTAAGTCAGGTTATTACCGTTATAACATAATTTATTCTGTAATACAAATACTTTTTTCCTAAACCAAGTACTCAGTATTATCTAGTGATATTTACATTGTGCTCTATGACTTGTAGATTTGCATGATCGACTTTTTTCTTTTTAACATAAATGTTAAAGAGAATTATGTTGGCAAACAGTTGATTTCTAATCGTTTCACTAGGTGACATCCAGAGGAAAGTGTTCTTTTGATTCGAGAAGCAAAGACGGTAAAGTGGAACCAAAATGATAATTTTAGTGGCATTTTTCGGTAAGAACATTTTATAACAACGTTAGAATAGTATAGTTGTTGTTAACGATACAAATACAAATAATTCAAAATATTTTGACACTGAAGCAGTAAGTTAAAGACGGTACCTAAATATTGAAGTCCCTGAATCTTTACTTTACCTTCCATTTTCACTAATATTAAAAATACTTATATACTTAATTAACACTAAAAAGGATGAATTAAACATTAAAATATCAAGAACATCATCTACGACAGGTGTGCGCGCACGCAAAGTTTATTATCGCAATCTCCTTATAATTTCTCACTGCTGTCACCAAATCTATGAGGTACAGGTCAATTAGTAAGGGCATCATTTGTTCCTACTTATTTATTTGTGCACATTTGCTCAAGCGTGGAAATAAAATCCTTCTGTCTGTATTTGAAACGGAGTAAATTATCCATTAGTTAACTTATTTAATTCCCGTAGAACATTTGGCCTGAATGAATGGCACTTTTCGAATATTATTCTTGGCCGTAGTAGCGTATAAGGGTCATTACTCGATTATTAAAGAGGTGCCGAAATGAATGTCTGAAGATAATGAAAGCGCAGTACAAGGGACAGTTCTTCATACTGCCGAGGGTTTTCATAATTTTTTTCACTCATGCACGGCGACACATTATATAAGGAAAAAATGAAACGCTCTAACATCCTCAACAGTTTATCATATGTACTAGTTATTTATGTAATGTAATAGTAATTTACATTTATTTATAAAATGTAGGCGTAATGCATTCTTCGTTTTCAAAAAGATGCGTGTCCTTAGGTTCCTTGAGCGCGAGAGTTTTTATGTAATGTGCCTACATCCATTCACCAACATTTATATAAATTATAAATCATTATATCTTTACGCAGGTGAAAATAGGATCAGTTATTCTGATCAGATCATATATCAGAAGTAGCCAATTTTACATTTATCAGCATTAAAAATGTTACTAATAATCAGCGGAGGCTTAGAAATTAACAAAAGGGACGATAGTTTTGAAAGAAAAGAAATTTTGGAACCCAAACATAAAAGTCGGTTAAAGAGGAAAATAAAAGTTGAAAGTCATTTAAGTTGCGGATATTCCTAAAGTTGAAACTGCTGTAAAATAAGTTCTATATGCAAACAGAAATTGTTCTAAACGATCATTTAATTTCCAATTTAAATTAGATTTACTCTATTAACCATCGTGATATTTCGTGTTACTGATCACCCTCTTCACTTAATAAATTTTATAGAACAAAGAAGTCTGTGTCCATATTGTTTAAGCATTGCGTAGCAAATTTAAAAGGCCTTAGTCACTATGCAAGAAACAAAAACGCGGTTTGAAAACGAATAATTCTTTCCCTCCAAAGTTATACTTGGGCCCTAACCCAATTGAGCAGTAGGCCCATGCGCTCCAATTACTTATAATAATTTGTCTCACCGTGTACATGAAGGGTGGCACACCTACCATATTTCACGCGTCCACTATTACATTTCCACTTGAGGTAGGACATTCAAGTAATGAGCCACAAACTATCGTCATTTGTCGTAATTAATGCGATATATAGAATTCAGGGTTAGGTTAGGTTGAAGGATTAAGTTGCGCATTTGTGTCCATATTCAAATTTAAATTGCGTAAGAAATTTATTTGCATTTGAATGTTACTTATTTTCCTCCGAGTTTGACGAGCCAATCATGTAATGCGACATCTCAACATAATTTGCCAGTCTTTTCGGTTGAATTTCATCCTCGATTAATTTTTTTAGCTATTCCTCTCCTATCAATTCTCCTCCGCTGTCGCTATATTACTTCAATCGAAACCCAAAATAGTAAAGCTCTAGAATAGAGATAGATACGTAATTATAGAGGGCGAGATAGGGACCCCACTTACATGAAACTCATTTAATTATGATAAAGTGAAAGGATAAAGTAGTAGAAAAAGAAAAAAGAATGGAAGAAACCATTTTGGGATAAAAAAACCTTAGTCAAGAGCTTAGGCAAATATTTATTCCCACCAAAACCTACGAAACCTACATATAATAATAGCTAACTTTTAAACTAAAGAAAATTATTTCTATGATCTGAAAAAAATAAAAAGAACATTTACAAAGTACTAAAACACATATAACGGCATGGAACAGTTTCCACACCAAAAGACATTAAACATTGAAAAATACAAAACAAATGAGAAAGAGGTTAAAAATATACAACAAAAATTTAAGTTGTAGCTACTAAAGCATTAGAATCGCCAATATTGACCGCTTATTGCGTTCAGAGGAAAAAAACAAACACATACACAACAACGACGAAAAACTAGGGTTATTAATGTTGCTCATATTCCACACAAGGATAATCAGAGAGAAAGAGATGGAGACAAGAATAGTAGGATAGGTGGATGAACGTAAGAAGATAATAGATCTAAGGATTAATGTTGTTAAAACAAAGATATAGAGAATATATTAATCGAATAGCTTTACGTTCAGTTTAAAAGGAGAAAAATATTCAAATGATGATTTCTTGATTCCAATTAGGAATGGCAGAGTAGATTCAGGAAAGAAAGAAGAAGAGAGAGAGGCAGTGATTTGAGGGAAAAGTAGAAAATAGCAGAAGAGCAGAGTTGTGCGGAAACGAAAGTCGGGTAAGAGAAGCAAATAAATTAACGCAACTGGAATGTATTGAATGGGAATTAATGGAAGGAAACGACTATTACCGCACGAATATGGAAAAATAAAGCCTGATTTCGGCAAAAAGAAGATCATCTGAAGGGGTAAACAATCCCTAATTACAAATGAAGATCAGTGAAAACAGGACATCAGTTTCTATTCTTTCAACTTTGTGAATAATATGTATAATTAGGCTGATCATATCTAACACATCTAAATAGGTGCAAACTGATGTTTTGATTGTCTGAGTGCAGATATTATTTGAAAGATGGGCTCCCAAATAGCCAATTGGCCAACGCGTTCGACTTCACTGAAAGAGGTCTCCAGTTCGATACCCGGAATTGGCCTTTGCACGAAATGATCTCAGCTATCGAAGCACTTTTAAGAATACTACTACTACCATTACTATTACTTAAAAGATTTATTGGCCATTTTTGGTATGGAAATCCTATTTTAAGAGAGATGATTTCCGAATCTGGCGTTTTTCACCGCAACCTCAACATAGAGAGAGTTTATTGAAAGTATACGAAGTGGTAGTTGTAGTTATGCCAATATGTGAAGGTCAATCGCTTTGCTCACAAAAGTATTCCCAAACAGAGTGAAACAGACGCGGCACGGTAGTTGAGTGGCTAGAATAGTGGCTAGGATTGTGGCTAGAATAGTGGCTAGAATAGCTGCCCGGAAAGTGGGAGACATGGAATCAAGTACGTAGTCGTGTCGCTATTTCTCACACCTGTTATTCCTTGGGATTCTGCCGCACGGCTCTTCCTTGCTTAGGTAGTGATTTACCTATCCTCGATCCTTTTTTAGCTACAGCCGAAATTTTGAATGCAATTTATGTTGCTCGAGATATTCGTGAAAAAATTACAACTTTTAACGAAAAAATTACGAGACAAACCAAAACTTTTAACGAAATGGAAGGGACGGAAAGTCCTATGGTCTGACTGTCCCAGTATGGTCAGCCAATGTATTGTAGAAATTGATGAGTCAGAATGTGGGAGTGGTACCAAACAGCCTTGCCAGCCCTCGAGAAATTTCAATAGACCTGGGAATCCCAATATCCCAGAAAATAAAAGCTTAAATTAGTGAAATTATTTCAATATAAAGTGTACTCGAAAATGAATGTTTGCGAGCGAAGCTCTCGTTCACCATAACAATAGTATCCCTGAAGGGAGAAATATTCTGTACCAAACAGCCATGGCAACTGCCAAACCCATAGGAAGATGATCTATTAGGATCTCCTCAGGTCCATGGCGAACTGACGCGTTCTCAACGTAAAAAAACATCCATGACAGCAAAGGCGGACGACTTCACAAGAAAAAATAACGTTTTAAGTAATTAGGTCGGGTGAGTAGCCTTTTAGGGTGGCATTTTCACTTTGCACCTTCATTTGTTATTATCTACTCCTAGATGATGCCCTCTTAGGAGGCAATTCAAGCACGTTCTGCGAAATGCATGCGCAGGAGGACATTTTCAGTAGTTTTCCCTTGACATTTATATTTCCCTCTTTCTGCAGTTTGTATTTAATTTTCCTATAAATCTCTCTTCGCGCTCTTTCCTTGTTTTCTTCGTTTCTGTTTCCTTGAAGTTTGCATTTCGAATTCGAATTAATTGGACGAATTTCTCCTTAAATAAATGTTGATACCGACTTTAAGTTTCGTTGGAGTGGAGTGGCTTAATGTTAGCTACACTGACCAAAATCTTTAAAATTTTCTTTCTGCTGGTAATGAATGTCCTCTAATAGCATACCTAGAAGAATAAGCTCATTTTCATCCGCCTTTTGGCACAGGATAGAGAAATGTATAATTAACTCACTTTAGTCCCAGTCTTGTTTATAGCTGTGATAACATGAATGCTATCGAAGTATGAGCGATTCCAAAGAGAATGCCATTAATCCCTTTGGTCACTTCTACGAAAGAGTTATTCACAGGACCTATGCTGAGAGTAATAAACAAGCGGTCGCCATGTTCCTTGACTTCAAGAAAGCCTTAGCCCATCACTACAAATTAATTTACACATTAAAATTAGCAGGTATTAATAAGGAAGTAGTTGACTGGATAAAGGATTTCCTATATAAAAGGAAAGAAGTACTACTTGACGGCGTTAGTTCGGATAAAGTCAAAGTTAGGGGAGCCTCAAAGCAGCGCAATCGGACCTCTACTCTTTCTGATTCATATGAAGAGCCTGAGCCAAGAGATTGATAGCAATGTGAGGGTATTTGTGGATGACTCGGTAAAATATAGAGATACATCAAGGGACGAAGACAGCATTTCACTATCAAATGATTCAGTTCATATTTAAAGGTGGTGCAAAAAATTGTAAAAAGATCTCAATGTAAATTAATGCTCTGCAGTAAACTTCCTCGGAAGAAAACATTTAAACAGAACCACCCGGGCAAAATTAATGGAATGAATATAAATGAAGTCAACTCAGTTGAATATCTCGGAATCACTCTCACGTATACTTTAAATTGAAATAGACAAATCGAAAAAACCGCGGTAAAGCAGCTAAAAAGTGTTATAAAGCCAATTGTACGTATTCAGCTTAGTTAGGCATCATCTTGACTGTGAGTGTAGTACATGAAATCCTGGTGGTAAGTGCTATATACGGGATTAATAAAAGGTGCAGCGAAAGGCGATATGTTTTGTGGAGAATTGCTACAATAAATCAGTAAGCGTTACTCAGAAGCTTTGGGACGCAGGATGAGAATCTTTAGAAGTTAGAAGATTTAATTAAATGATTAATTTAGTGAATAAGTCCAGAGAAAGCAGAGATGAGAGAGCAGAAGTGCACAGAAAGATGAGTTTGAAAGGTGGGCAACAACGAGACAATAGAAGGAGACTATCGCAAGCGATTTATACAATCAGTCGCCGGTTTCGAAGGTCATTTGAGATATATTTGGAAGAGGGCCAAATTTTCCATATTTGTTTTCAACTTTTCAGACTTTCACTCGGCGTACGAGAAAGTTGAAAAAGAAAAACGTCGTCGAATATTTCTTAAATTCAGCAGATGCGCTCTTAAATGGAGGCATTAGTCAGATTGCGAAAAATGTTTTCCAATTCAATTTGAATGATGAGTATTTAAGAGAAAAAGTTGTACGATTTCAAAGAAAGTTATCGTATGCGTGGATGAGTGATCATTTTAGAAATTTCGAAATAATGTAAATAGTACATCACGGTCCAATAGATTATAAGTATGGTGGAAGAAGATTTCATAGTTCAATAAAATATATTTTCCCTCAAAGTTAAACGTGGAAATTTAAGGAAATATAAATCACTTTCGAAGTTCAACGGAGGGAAAAAGAACAATCAGATTTCAAAAGCATTTCCATTTTATTAACCTATGATAGCCTATGTTTTTTAAACTGCGTCAAGTCAGGCTGAATTGAGGCACCTGACGCAAGATTCCAACTTCAAACAATTCAAACGTTTCCATAAAAGATATACGTAAATTACGTTTTTATGACTTGCAGAGGTCGTTTATTTTACAAAATTTAATTAGAAACAATAATGGCCCTACGAAATTGAGGCAAGTGCCAAAAGAAAGGAAAATGATCATAAAATCTTATTTTAGTCGTGAATCATTCATATAAATTCGAAATTGCGAGAATTTTAATAAAATACACGGAAGGTTCGTAAAATATTTCGGAAATAAACAAACCATCCCTTTGGCGACCAAAGCAATTGTTGAACATTGATTTCATGAGTCTTCCCATATTAATGCAGGGGGATAATCAGTTAGTATACTTTTCCATAAGAGATATACGTAAATTACGTTTCATGACTTGCAGAGGTCGTTTCTTTTACAAAATTAAATTAGAAACAATGGTCCTACGAAACTTAGAAAAGTGCCAAAAGAAAGAAAAATGGTCATAGATTCTTATTTTAGTCGTGAGTCATTCATATAATTTCGAAATTACGAGAACTTTGATAAAATAGAAGGAAAATTCGTAAATGTTTTGGGAAATAAACAACCCATCCCTTGACGACTAAGGCCATTGTTGAATGATGATTTCATAAATTGTCCCATATAAGTGCACGGGGATAATCAGTTATTATAATTTCCTTACGAAATTTACGTAAAGTATGCTTTCATGACTTGAAAACAGTAGAATAAATATTATAAGTAATTTATATGATGAGAAATATATTGAGTTATTATGACCTTACGGCAGAATTTTTTTGTGCTTAGGAGGACCACATATATACGATAATAGATATATTTTTAAACTAAATTAAGTCCCGTCATGCTTGACGGGGGCGTTTACTAGTTAATAATAATTGCCGTTTATTAAAGTGCGTTTGATTTCCATTACTCACTCTTTTTTTCTCTGCTTAACTATGTGATAGTATTTTGAATAATAATATAAAAATTGTCTTAATAAATGTTAATTTGAATGAATACCAAATAGTATCTCTTAAGTTAGCAGTAGCACTTAAAAAATTGGACATCTTTTAAGCATTAATATAGAAGTGGCACTTGATGACTCTAAGCCCAGAGCGCTAACACACCTCGGGCCGATAGATTTCCACTCTACACTTCCACAAGTCGTTCCCTCATTTGGATAAAGCCTTTCTGTCCCGCCACATTATCTTACCTTGGAGGTATTTCGGAATCCTTAAGGCCTTTACTTTACTTTGAAATAGGTCCTCGACAGTATTAAAGATGGTCTCTTCGAACCAAACACTACATTCAAAAAGGAACCATTTTGGCTCCGAATGAGCCTTTTTGAGTCATCTAAATCGTCCCTAAAGGAAAATCAAAGGTCATCATCAACAACCTTATTGGTCCCAAGCAAAAATAACAATGAGGTTCAATTTCTCATTAAGAACATTATGCCTGTAGTTTATGGGACCCAACCGATAAGTGTTGTAGAAATGGAGCAGCGTAAGGCGATACGTTTTGTGAAGAATTGCTACAATGAATAAGTAAGCATTGCACTGATGTTTCGGGACGTAGGATGGGAACCTTTAGAATCAAGAAGATTTAAACAAAGGATTAATTTACTGAATAAATTCAGAAAAAGCCCGTCCAGAAATAATTTAGCCGATATAATGCGTCCACCATGTTACATATGCCGCTCTGATACTGCAGAAAGATCTTGGAAATAGATTCTAGAACGAATCGATTCGAGAACTCTTTTGTTTCCGTGAAGAATATGCGAAAGTAATCGATTAGGGAGATAGAGTCACGGTGCGTGCACCTCCTGTCACACACCGAAAAGCGGTTTGCAGGGTACTTACATAGCCATATGGAAAAAATGGGCCGTCCAACCAAGGACCATTAATAAGGACATTATTACTTTATACGTTATGGAGCATAGTCTTCTAAAAATCCCTTAGGTTTAAAATGGCAATCATTTTCTGAGAGGCCTCAATTGAATTTCGAGCTTCCAATAGATAACTAATGGACGAAAACTTTACATGCCCTAGCGTCAAATTAGTGATAAAGTTGGGAGCGATCAACTTTGAATGTAAAACTTACCCCGATTCTTATTCAAGTGCCGAGTTATGGCTCTCAACCTTTCCAGAAGTCCCCATAAAAATACCCAAAATTTGCCCTGTGTCCTTTGTGATTTGTGTCCTTCAAATGGGAGAAATTTTAACACTTACCGTCGAACCAAATATCATATGGGAGATGTGTTTTCAAAATACGTTTTAGAAGTAACTTTCCCAAGGACTTATCATTCAAGGAAGTACCTCAAATTGGAATCGAATTACCAATATATTTTATACAGAGAGGAATATATAACCTGCCCTGGCATCGAACCATTAATCATTTAGGAAGTGATCATCCTTCGTTAGAAACGAATCCTATCTACATGCCGAGTAATAGCTATCTATCTTTTAGGGATATATCCTATAAAAAAATACTTAAAAGTCCGCCTGGTGTATTTTAAAAGGGCGAAATTTGAACCGTTCTAGAAACGAACCCACAGTCATTCCGGGATCTGTCATTGCAGCATGCGTTCAAGAACCACATGTTCTAATAATATCTTACATTTTAACCTTTACAACAAAACAGAAAACGTGGCAATCAAGAGGTATTATGAAAGCAACGAAATCCACCTTATATTCTCCTATAACAAGTAGTAGAGGCCATCAAAAAGATGAAGAAAGGAAAGGCAGGGCGAGCAGATGGAGTTTTGGAGGAATATCTGAAACTTGGTGTTACAGAGATTTCTCCACTTTTAGCGCAGTTATTCGATGATTGCCGAAGACAAGGAAGAATTCCCAAGAGAAGGAATCTTGCGAGAACACAAGAAAGCAAGGAAGATTTGTAGAATTACCACCCCATCAGTCTTCTTCCTGTTGTTTATAAAATATTCATGAGGGTAACAGCTGAACGTCCCAAGACGGCCCAATCCTCTGCCGAGCCTAGAGTGCAAACTGGATTGCACAAAGGCTTCAACACTATGGACCACATCTGTGTACGGGAAGAAGTCATCAGCAGAACGAATGAGTAGGAGATGCCGCTAGTACTTTGTGGTGTTATGTTTTGTGGAATATTCCCAAGTCTTCGACTCGATAAGCACTTCTTCTACATTAGTAATTTTCAAAATTCAAGAGACATATCAAGATACAGAATATATCCATCAGAGTATAGTTGCTTACATACTGCAAACTTTGGGATTGTGAACTTTCCCGCCTGCCATTTCTGGACATGTCCAATCATATTAAGTTCCAGATGTTCCTTCAGTATCTATCATTTAGGATTCAAGGCGAAATATATCGGGAAGTATCTCAAAATATTGACAAATATCTGATCAGAGAATCCTGTACATTTCATATGGAAGAATATTCAACCTTCCCTGACATCGAACCAAGGATCAATTTAGAAAAGGGTCAACATGAAATATAAATTATAGTCAATAATGATATTCACATGCCGAATTATAGCTGTCTTTTCGGAAGGTGCCCCGAAAAATATTATTAAAAAGCCGCTCCCTGTATTTTAAAGGGACGAAATTTGAACCATCCTAGCATCGAACTCAGGGTCATTTTAGGAGATGCCCATTCAAATTATGATTCAACAGCTCCTCCACTACCTATATATTCGGTTTCAAGGCGAAATCATTCCCGGAAGTACCTCAAAATACGATCAGAGAATCCTGTACAATTCATATGGGAGATTATTTATTTATTTAACCTTCCCTGGCATCCAACCAAGAACCAATTTAGAAGTGTTGAACTTTAAATATAAAATATAGTTACGAGTCCTATTCACATGCCGAATTTTAGCAATCTGGCTTTTCGGAAATTACCCCGAAAAGAAATATTTAAAAACTGCTGTGTATTTTAAATGGGCGAAATTTGAACCGTCCTATCTTCGAAGCTAAGGCCATTTCAGATGATATCAATACTAATTAAATTTCACAATCTCCTCCAATAATTATTCCTTAGAATTGTTGTCATAATTGACAGAGATGCAAACGCGACAACAACAGACTAACTCGAACGCTCGGTGTTTGCACCCCCTGCCACACGCCGAAAGGCTGTTTCCGGGGTATTTATGTAATGTCCACATCAATATACATACACACGCTTCTCCGCAAACACACACTTATGTAGGATACAAATTCAGAGGCTGAACGAGAACAGTCACCGACCAGGCGGTTTTATTTTCCGTAAAGACTTTTTTCAGGTCCTTTTCTCCTTGGGAATACGATTCGAACTCCGATATTCATAGGCGCTCACTTTAATGTGCAAAGTGTTCTTACATTATTATTTTTTGCCCAAAATGCATAAGGATAAGATAATTTTTGGTATTCAAGTCAGAATACGTAGTGTAGTTACATTTCCGCCTAATAATTGCTCACATTTAACCGCATAACTGCATAACATTGATGGGGTTCCCATCATAGGAATTAGATGACATAAAGGGTGTGGTGAGTTACCAGGAGGAGAAGGAAATGGCGATAAGAGGGGCACATGAACCTACCAAAAGGTAGAAAACCTATGTAAAATGCAACGGAATCGCTCGAATGGAAAGGTGTAAATTTCATTGCTGAAACAAATATCAATTAAAGGGAAGACGCAACGATGATAAAAATGTCTATTTTGAAGGAAAGTGTACCTTCTTCTATGCATGCCGCTTTATCTTCACTTCATCCCAACGCCGAGCAGTGCCTGAGTAAGGGGAGCTAATCTCCCAAATGACTATTTTTTCCCGACCAAACCTTTTCCCTTCCTTTTTTGTCGCCGGCTCAAGTCACGCCGCCACTGTTTCAAAACGAAAATGTCCTCAATCCGATCATAACTCTTCATTTTAGAAATGCATCAGCTAAAAGGCGATTTATTTCGTAACGAGGCCGACCGTTGTTACGGCTATTTTGATTACTGCGATGTAAAGTTACATCGTTAGGAACAATTCATCTGTTTTCGAAAACATTGTTTTAATTCGAGAGTTACTGAAACTTGACGAAGGGCCGAGAAGGATACCTCCGATAATTTAGTTGATTTAAACATCAATTCGTACCGAGGCATTAACGAAAGAAATCTTTGTCAATGTACCGTTGCCTCATCAACGTCGCAAGTGATCGAACGGTGGTCCACACCAATATGACGAGCAAGAGAAATGGCGAAGATGCCCTGAGGATTGCAGAGTGGGCTGATAATGAGTCGTGTCAACGCGACCAAGGCCACTTTCCCTAACACCAAAATGTCTACATTCCTCGTGCGTAATCAAGCATTAAATTTCGACATTTTCATTCGGTATCGATATTAAGCCACCTCTTCGATATTTATCCTACACCAAAGTTAATTGTAGCGAAGACGAACAAAATGTTACATTATGTGATGAGGAATTCAAAGGGCAGTAGCAAAAGGAAAGGGATAAATAGATAAGGCCGATTCTTGAATATGCGACGACCGTGTGGGATCCGTATCAATTTTGTCGAAGAAATAAATCAGAAAAAGTCCAGAGAAAAGCAGCTCCATAGTTTATGGGCAGATTTGGAAAAACTGACGGAGACACAGAAATGTTAAAGACTCTTGAATGAGATACACTAGAAAAAGAAAGAAAAATGAATCGACTAGGTTGTATTCACAATATTATTTCAGGCATTGATAGCTTTTAATAATTCAATCGAGAAACCGGAATTTCTCGGGAAATGTAGTCATGAATTTAAAATTAAGCCACGGCGGCAAAGAACGGATATAACGAAGTATTCTTTTCTCGCTACAGGTATTTCTGAATGGAATAGGTTAATGGAATAGCTAAATAAGAAATACTTCAGTGTATTGTAGTAGTATAGCACTGTAGTAATTTTGAGATTTCTGGAGGAAGTAAGGGATGCCAGGGTGATGTAGGGCGGGGTTTTATCCGTGACCGCTACGGAAGCCGAGAAGGCCTATCATGAACCCCGAAATATCCGATAAAAGCTATTTTCATTTTTTAATATTTGTATATATGTAAATACAAAACTGCCATCAGGCTTACAGCCTATCCGCAATTCGCTAACAATAATAAATCATTCCAAAGGCGATTTCGGCGACTGAAGCGGAGGTGAAGGTCTCGTGACTTAGTGAGTCATTCTTAGTTTTGCGTTTCGCTGTTTCCATTAAAATGAATATACCTCGTAAAGGCTCCCTTTCTGCTTTATCCAGGATTATTGTAGGATTTCAACTGTTCCATCAACAGAAGAGATGATGCGTCCGGCCGACGTTTACATTGAATTTCTCGAGTCCACATCACTTAAAATCATTTGTTTTATACGTTTGTAATTCGATTTTCATTTTTTCTCATTTCTACATCTACATCAATATCCTACAAGCCGCCTTTCGGCGAGTGGCAGGGGGTGAAAACACCATGGGTTCGGACTGTTTTTTTAACCTATTGTTATCGCGTATCGTTCGCGAAAAGAATGAGTCCTTAAAACGACTATATAGTCCTAGCATCTTTTTCCCTCATTTTACGCTCATTGTCGGATCGGCCAAAATAGCAGGGGGGTCGCATAATATTCATTACGTCTTCCGCAAACGCACTGTCTCGAAATTTGTCAAGTAATCGCAGCCTAGCTTTCGATTCCCTGCTGTTTAAATGTATCGTATTATATATTTACTAAGTTTCCGCTGTTTATTTTCACTCCCCTTCTCTATTGGTGTTTTCCTGCAACGTGGGGTTTTCCTTTGTCAACATTCAGTTGCAAAGATCTTTCCCACACTTCACTCCTTCTTCTAGTTTATATTTTGTGCATATCGTAATGACATACGAGGTTCGGTGGTAGAGAGACACTCATGGGCCTAATCTCGCCAATAAAGGGTCCATCTAAAGGCTTTCCTCGACAAAATATCATTTGAGAAAGAACGAAATCGCGAAAATCAATGGAAATTGTTCCTTTTGCATGTAAAGGAGAGATTATTTGGAGATTTGGTATTCTCCTTCGTTTAACTGCATCTCGAAACGTTCACCGAGATGAACTCCGCGATATGAATCGTCATTTGTAAGAGGTCTATTCATCGATATCGACGGCGATCTGTTTTGAAAGACAAACTGCGAAGTCCCTGAGAAACAATTCACACTTTCTTCGGTTTGAATCCACGAGCACTTTATGCATAATTTGAAACGCGAGTTTTAAACAGCTAAACCACAACAGTGATATAGGTGTTTTCTATAGTCGAATACACTCCATCGTAGAATAACAACGAAAAATAACCGTCGTCCTCGAGAGATCGATCCCAGAAGATCATTTATTCCAGAATTCATTTATTAGAATGCACTGCCCTGATTTTCGGAATAATTTAAGAAGCACTGCCCGGAACGACGCTCACCCAAGATACTTCTAGTGGATTAGGTGAGTTAAACTTCCAGACAACTCGCAAAATGGTCCAGGGTTCGACGCAAGGAGGGTAAAAACTTCTTTGAAACTTCCCCTAAAGACATTCGCAAGGAAGAAGGACGAGATAATGAAATATGGAAAAGCCTTGTTTACTCCTTGCACGCATTCAGTGAATCTCCGTCGAAAAGTGAGAGTACGATTTGGGGCCACATCCAAGGGTTGGGGGCTTTTCGGGTGAAGAGGTTTTCGAATCATGGTTATTGAGTGCCAATTATTAGGGCACCTCTGTCGTTCAGTATGACTTATTTTAAGGGCCTCCAGATTGGGGCCCTTTTAACTTATTCATAATAAGAAAATCCGTTTGAAAAATGTAAAGCTTTACACTTTACCACCCTCGATTAATACATAGTTTTTCATCTTTGTTTTTATCAAAGCTTGGAGAATGCAAGCAGCTTTAGTTCGTACAAACACCATCATTTCAAAATAGCTGCTCTATTCGCACAATAGAAGAAGTTTAGGGCCAAAATTCCTCCAGCGTTGCAAACTGGCCAGATAGCTAAATCGCAACCTAACTACAAACAAATAAATAAATTCTTAAGCAAATGTTATAAAATATATTTGAACAATAATTGAACCTTTTTCCATCTTATTATCATAAGCGTATTCTTGTCCAAGGATATCAAGTGTTTATTGACAAGTTCCTTATCCATTAAATACTGCACCGATATTGAGAGACATCAAAGTACGCCAGTTACCTTAAAAGCTGAAGGTTTCTATACAATTTCAGCTGAACTTTTTAAGGTCCAACTTTAAAATGTCCAATGTCACTTTCCATGGATAAAATTTTTATTACCTCGTTTCCCAAATATTCGGAATATTTCCGCTTTTAATGAGGCGATCCAACCGAGTGCGCACTCAAATCTCTTCTAAATCGGCGCTGCCAATATAACTTCGCTAAAACGATGTTTATTTTCATTTTTCATATTTCATTGAATAAAAATAACTCTGCCTTACGCCGCTGATAAAAGGACTGCCCGGATTCGCCGCAATTATTTCTTTTGAATTCACTTTCATTCAGTTTCTTCAAACACGGAAATATGCAGAAATCGTCAGCTGAGTATTTTGAATTGAAAATAACCATTTGATGCGAAATTAGTATTGGAAGCGGTGGTTGTCCAAAAAGAAAACGGTTTCCACATCGAAAGACGAGGAGGACGCTTTTAAAGGATTCTCTTAAACGAGGAAGTTATATTAGCGATTGTAAGTTTACACGAAAAAGAACTGAAATAAAGGATGTTTTCGTTGCGCCACATTGTGATGACGGACGATTATTTAATGGATTCGCATTAAGAAGTTTTACGATTTATTGAATTCGGACAAAAGGATTTGAGAAAACGTCGTTATATGTAAAATTAAAGCGCTCTCTTTGCGTAATGATGGCTAATGCCAATATTCCGTCAGCTGGTTTAGCCTTACGGTGTTGAGTGATCGAATTTCCCTCTCAAAATTTCATCAAATCCACTGTTCGGCCGCGCTGATGTCACCTGAGTGACGCAACTCCGTCCAACGAGAAAACATTCAGCTTCCTTTAAAGAGCAATCTTACAGTTTCGCTGAAATAACATCAATCCGAGGAAAATCTGTTCCCTCCGAGAATTGCGCATCTTTTTACTGAATTTGTATTTAAAGCTTTTTCTAAGAAAGGAAAAAAATAAGGTTCTGATTCACTTTTATATAATTAATAATCATATCGCCATTATTAAATTAATAAGGAGAAAAGTAAGAGAGATTAAAGCAGCAGAGTCAATATATCATAAATCATGAGCAAAATATTATCAAGGTATTATACATTAAGCGCAGACCAATTACTGACCAGCACAAACACAATTTAAGCCATACTGAGAATAAGTTGCTAATATTTATTCCATGAGAGACATTAACTAATTTTAATTTTAATTAAAAATTTAAATTAGTTAATGTCTAATTAAGACTATAATTAGTTTCAATTTTTTCACCTAGATGAAGGGAATTTTCCACATTATGCGTCTCCTTCATGAAAACTGAAGTTTTAAATGTCACTTTCTATCGACGGCGTGAAGAAGCGTTCAAGCCACAGCGTGTCCAAATAACGCAAGATCTGTGTTTAATGAGCAAATTTAATTAATTTTTGAAACTTCTGACGACGTCCTCCTTCGGTGACGCCGATTTGTCCAAGCAATTTGTAATAAAACGCATTTCTCAAACTCACTCTCGATATTGCACTCGCTTAAGAGCACTTAATTCTGATAATCCACATTTAATCCTTCGAAAATCCAAAACATTTCGACGACTCTTCTCGGAAAAATCACGAAATCACGGTCACCGGAATAAAAATGGAAAATCACCGTTGATGGGAAATTGAAAATAAAACAATAAAAGAGAAAAGTGAAGCGCTAATAGAGTGAAGGAGTTAACTCCTCTAAACTGTGCAGAAAGAAGATAATTTACGTAGAAATCATATTTAGATGAAAATGAGAGAAAAATGCACTGACTGCGTAAAATGAACCTCCACGCTTGTGAAAATGTGAATATATTTCATTCGTTTAACCTTCATCTCTGGTCTAATTCATTCCCTATTAT
This sequence comes from Ladona fulva, assembly GCA_000376725.2. Lineage (NCBI taxonomy): Eukaryota > Metazoa > Arthropoda > Insecta > Odonata > Libellulidae > Ladona > Ladona fulva. The sequence goes on along the minus strand of KZ308458.1, from coordinate 876,746 downwards.
CTATTTTAGATAACCGAATTGTCTAAATGTATACTTTGGAACTGTTCTGACACTCCCACATTAATGACTGTTGCAATAAATCCCAATATTTTTCGAAATACATTGCGCGTACTTTCCAACAGTTGCAAGAAGACAGATTAAAAGATACAAACTGGCGGAAGAGGCGTTTACATTCTTTTAGAGACTTAAATTTTATGAAATGTAAACATTTACGTTTTCTACGTACATCAATACCCGAAGGGTCTCAGTAAAGCGAACTCAACGAAAGTGTTTTATCCGATAAATATCTGAAACTATTGAGTAGAGAAGATGAACTGCGTGAAATATTAGTTGCGCTCTTGTGTGCTTATGTGTTGTGACAGTACTTTAAGACGTTAAAATGAATGACATCGAGAGAAACCTCACACATAACGCAAAAAATGACAGTGGGAACTGTACCCAGGTCTTTATGGTCTGTATTCTAGCGTCTTTAATGTAATTTAAGTGCATCAGTGAGTTGAGTCTAATTGACATCAAGATGTGTAAAAAAGGAAATAACAACATAGACTTATTGTTGACATATAACATGCGGAAGATGTTAACAATAAGCGTACGAATCGGTCACAGATCTCCGCTTAATGACAATAAGGATTAAACATCGGATTTGAAATATTTCCGAGTTTAAAATAATGCATCGGAGCATTTTCAATATGCAGCTGTTTCAATTTGAACGTCATTTAGCGTTAGAGTATGGAGTAAAATGGTCTAATAAACTGTTAATACCTTCCCAGATTTCACAAATCCGACATTCTTCAAAACCCACTGAAATTCGAGCGCGGAGTGGGAAAAAGAATAGTAACGCAAATAGAAGGGATTTCGAACGAAGGAATTACAATTATGGAATTGGTTGGAAGTGATTGGAATTGCACAGCATATTCATGGAGTCAGCTGTGGAAGGCAATGGAATGACGTCTTCGGTACGAAAGCGTCGCCGACGTAAACACGGCCGCCGTTTGCGGATGAAGAAATCGGCGTTATCGGGAGAGGGGAGGGAGGGGAGGGATGACGTACGGTTAAATAAATGAGGAGTTGCACATGGTAACAAGGTTGGCCATTGTCGCTCAGCGAAGATAGTGTTGCATCCACGGGAGTGGCAGCCGAACTCTCTAAAGACAAAAGACGATCGCGGCATCCCAAATATCCTTGGGCGTCGTATTAAATGGGGACTTGAATGATCGGTGATAAGAAAAGACTCACCACGAGATGTGATGGAAGGAGATTAACATTCAGCATCCGCGTGAGGAGCCGCAGATAAACACAGCGTCACGGTGTGGATCCTCACATCCCACTACGACATTCCTCGCAACACTTGGAAGTTTCACTTTCCCCGAGCGACACACTTTCTCGACTGAGGGAACGGGGCCTGCACTGAACGACGTCTCTGCCGTTAAAGGATGTCCAATGAAGGGGAAGGAGGCGATCGGAGCGCTCCAGCGGACACCTTAAGAATGAGTGGTGGGCGTGCCTCAGCCTTTAGAAGGCCCAACGCTCTTTTTTAAAACCAACTCTATTAACGCTCACTTTCGTTGAGAATTAAGCGCGAGCCGGCGCTGGGTAAAAAATGTCGTACAGACTCCCAAAGGGCGACGATCCCATCAACTGTACCTCTCTTCCTAGCCCATCGTTTGTTTCATAGGAAGTATGATTTCGCTTTCGTCAGAAAAATTGACAATATATGACGAAATAGATTTCTTCGAAGAATGGGATACGAAATGACCACTCTACAAATCGCTCTATTTCTCTAAATTTCAGATATATTTCCGCATGTTCACCTGCCTCGGGTCTCGCCTCAAACTGCATTTCCTTTTATTTCGGATGAATTTACGCAAAGAACGATTTTGGGCTGCTCCCAAACATCTCAGCAATGAACTTACGTCAACGCCGGCAAAATAAAAAATTCGAAATCCCCTCATTCCACGTAAACCCTTAATTCGCATTAATGGTACTTCCATGTACTTATTTTGGTATTTTCGCTGTTTATTGTATTTCCGGTTTCTACCTGCCATCGGACCTACCTGAAGAGTTTTAAAATAATTATAGAAATTATAACAATAGATTATAAAGCTCTAGAAGATTACTGAACTAGATCAATAAAGCAAACATTTAGTATGGAATCTGACCTTAATATTGATCACTACAACGATATAGACAAATCATCGTAAACTTGCTTAACTTGTTTACACTTTTTGAATCCGTACTTTTGCTACCAGTATATGGAATCAGAATCTAATTTGAGGCAGTATTACGTCAAAATCTTCAGGTCTAATCTGTCCTTAACAGTTGATAATAACAGTAGATACTAAATGACTGCAGATACTTAAGGGTAGTTAACCAACCACAAAATTCTGACGAATGAGGGTGAAATGAATGACTTGAAGGAAACCTTTTCATGGGTTAGGTTTAAAATCCGAATCCAAATGTTATCCGTGTATTCAACTAGATACTATAAACTATTCAAAACTTGAAATAAAATACATTTTATGATCAAAGAAAACTTTGGCAAAATACAGTTAACGACAGAGCTGAAGGAGCCGAAAGGCGCATCTCGATAAATTTATTGCAAACATTTAATTGAATTGTTTTAATGAGAAAACGTTATTTCGACAGCATCGGACGGAAATATTCAATAACAATGACTTTCCGATTGCATTTTATCATATTTTGCGACCTGATTTTCGAGCAGTAGGAAAAATTCCACGATGAAAATTAGAATTATTCATTTAAACAGTAAAATGAATCGGAAATCACTTTCCGTTGAATTTTTCTTCGCGAGAGCTTTACTTTTGAAATTAATTCGCAAAAAATTCTTCCGGTGATAAGAATTCTACAGGAAGTACATTTAATTCTTCTGCGTTACACTTAGTCAAGAGGGGTCAGAAAATAAAAATTAGCGATGGAAACATTTAACCACAATTTATTTACAAATTCATAGAAATCACAAATAAGAAAGAATAATTTACAGTTGATGTTCCCGTATGAAAGAGAAGTCACGGGAGTATGGTGTTTGCGGTCCATTTCCCATAATGCAATGGACGGTGAAGGTGACTCTTCGATTCTCACACACCTCAGATGGCATTGAAGGGCAAAACAGCAATCTCCATTACGAATCGTCACTGAATATGATTTTTCCGTCTCTTGCATTGAAAACTACATTCGAAAGAAGAATAATTACGAGACTGGCGCTGGAATAATAATATTAGAATGGCAAACATCTTGAAAACAGAACGGGCGCAATACAACAACAGAAAACAAACACACTTGAAGTTCTATCCTACTCTTTCTTCAAATGGGCAGACACGGAACTAAACTCTCTCAATTTACTCAAGAGCACAATAACTTCTCAGTACAGGTAGCGCCATCAACATCCTGAAATAGAAAGGTTTACGCTAACAGGAAAAGAGGTTTCATTGACATCAAGCAATCGCAAAGAGAAAATTTAAGAAAATATTTTAACTCCAGAAGAAGAGTCTCCAATGTATAGTCTTGATACAAATAGATAATTCGCCTCCACAACTAGACAAAAGAAACCTTTCACTACGAAAAGAAACTGATTGAATGAAGGCAAAGAGATGGATAACCAAAACACTACACGGCACACATGCTAACCATCTTTTGCAACCACATTTTGACAAAATTCCTTCAAACAAATGGTTAACAACGAATATTTTTCCAGAAACAAAAGGCTTTATGATTGCCATTCAAGACATAGTTATATATACGAAAAATTACCGGAAGTTCAGTATCAAAGAGCCAAATGTGATTGACAAATGCCGAAGGTGTAATACTGAGAAACAATAGAACGCATCATAAGTGGATGCAATGCACTGGCAAGTGTGGAATACATACAAAGGCAAGAAATATATGCAAACAAATGTATCACGAATCACCAAGAAAGTACAATGTATTACTCGAAAACAAACCAAATGACTTCTTTGCCTGTAATAGAAAATCATTCCGTCGATATTTACTTCAACAGAAACATTATAAGCGACCGATTAAGGTCAAACAATAGACCGGATATGAAACAAGAAAAATTGACATATCTAATTGACATCTCCATTTTGAACACAGCAAATATAGACAAAACATAAAGAAATGTCTACAAATGGCCGAAGAGATCAAAGAAGTCTGGAAACTAAAATTTGTCAAATTATCCAAATAATAATTACCTACTACTACCGGTGCAATGCCTAAAAATGTACGTAAAAACCTCGAAACAATTGTGTTAGAAGATCAAGTTATTGTTCGACTACAAAACCCATAATAATTAGTGCTTGCCTATAGTAAGAAGGTTTTTAAATGACAACTAAAAAAGTAATAGATGAACCAATCCCTTTGGTGATTTGCATCTGAATGTTTCCCAGCCTCCGTGATCACAAATACCGAATACTTATAACTATGCGACTTTCTTGGGGTGAGATTAAGACAATGTATGAGACTAACAAGTCCCTTCTTACATTAAATCCTTCGTCATGTGAATTTTGAAAAGAGAGAGCTTGAAAAAAGTGCAAAGAAGGTAACTATTGTGTGACTATGTTAGAACTTAGGGGAAAAAATCACCGCAGCAGGAAAACCCACAAGAAGGGGAGTGTGAAAAACCGGCGAAACCTACTGATAGTGAACTAAGCTATATGGAAAAGGCAGGTACAATCACATCTGAAAAGCAAACAAAATGGAACAGATACATAACAACTTAAATGAAATGTCATAAAAAATCGGAAAAGATTACTATGATGTACAAATACAACGGTTCCGAAACAGGTTAGTTTCAAGAAAAGTTCTGAGTGCGAAGGAAAGAATAATTAAATAAATATTTTACAAATATAAAATATTACATGAAGAAAAGAAAAATATTATATTAAAAAATGAAATATTAAATGAATATAAACATATTCTCACCCGTCCGGATAAAGGCTAGTCAATGAATTCAATACAAACAATACCTAAGCAACTACAATCTAAGCTACAGGAACGACGAAGAAATAAAATAGATTATTTCAATCGTACGTGCAATTATATGCTGCTCATAGAACGGCTGACGGTGGTCCAAAGATGAGAGGCGGAAATGGATTTTTTTTAATTTAACGCGTAATTCACTCAGCAGTATCGATAATCCTGAAATATCTTCGTTGCTATAGATCGAATTTCAGTTGTTAAAACACTGAATAATATATAAAATTATTTTTTTAAGTATCTAAAAGTAAATTCCTCTTTTAAGTACCTCATAATATATAATATGATCGAACCCAGGAGCCCATAATTCGTTTCCATAAAAGATGAAAGTACGTTTTCATGACTTGCAGAGATTGTTTGTTTCACAAAATTAAATTAGAAACAATGGTCCTACGAAATTGAGACAAGTGCCAAAAGAAAGGAAAATGGTCATAGATTCTTATTTTAGTCGTGAAATATTGATATAGATCCGAACTTTCGAGGATTATGATAAAACACACGGAAATTTCG
>KZ308458.1:856601-868604 GCA_000376725.2 Ladona fulva | reverse complement strand
AGGATGTTTTCTTGGCATTCTTTATCACTTGGCGGCCTTTGGACCGGAGCTGACGAAATGCTTCTAAGTTCCTGGCTGTGGGGAATTTGTTAAATATTTTCAGGGCTTTCTTCCTCTTTCTTACTGCCATGGCGCATTCTTCATTCCACCAAGGAACTGGAGAATGTCGTACTTTGCCATTGGAGATGGGAATACTTTCCTCAGCTGCACTTAGGATGCAGGAGGTAAGTACATTGACATTCTCCCTGGCAGAAAGGGAATCGTTGAATTCTATCGACAGCTTGCCCTTGAACTTTTCCCAATCAGTTTTTTTAAGAAGCCACGTTTTCGGAGCTGAGGAAGCATTATTAAAACAATATTTGCTTAAAATTATTGGGAAATGGTCACTTCCACACAGGTCGTCATGTATTTGAAGTTTAAAAAGTGGTGCTAAATCCATTGCAGAGTAACTGTCATTAAAAGAGTTAAAATGCGTCCTTTCATTCCTACTTAAAAGAACAAGATGAAAATTTGTTAAAATCCTTTCCAGGAGACGTCCCCTTCGACTCAAATTGTTAAAAACATTGGTGTTGCAATCCCAAAGAGGATTGTGAGCATTAAAATCTCCTAAGAGAATGAAAGGAGCAGGTAGTTGCCTGATGAGATCCGTCAAAGTCTCCTCTGTTACCGGTGCCCACTCTGGCAAGTAGATGTTGCACATAGTAATAGTTTCAGGAGCAGCTATTTTCACTGTAACTGCTTGTAGTGTAGTCTGTACTACCACCCGAGAGGTGTAAAGGGTCTCTCGGACGGCAGTTGCAACCCCTCCACAAGCTCGCTCCCCATCCAGGAAGTCTTGCCTGTAAAAGCTATAACCACTTAAACGTGGGTCGTCACATTTTTTAACATGAGTTTCCTGTAGGAAAATGCACGCTGGTTTCAATTTGTTAATCAGTAGTTGCAGCTCATGCATCCCTTTATTAAAACCATTCATGTTCCATTGAATGACAAACATGTTAAATGGTTAAAAATGTTAAAATTACAATAAATAAATAAATAGATTTCTAAAATAAGGACAACGTAGTCCTTTTCAAAAAACTTTAAAAACACTTGGCTAGCTACGTTGCTAGCCTCGTCCTCCCTCCTTTTTTCCGGTTTTGGAGGAAGAGGCGCAGCTGCTCCTCATCCAGCTCGTCCTCTANTATTTTTTAACTAAATTAAGTTCCGTAATGCTTGACGGGGGCGTTTACTAGTTACTTACTAATATCGCTGTCTCCATGGCAACTATGGTAATTAGAAAGAATTATTTGACAGACTGTGTTATAAATTGCGCCCTTATTTTTGTAAGAAAAAGTATCAACGCGATAGGAGAAGAAAGACTGGAGAGAATACATAATCATTCATTTATGTGTGTTAAATTCTGAAGAAGGCAAAAAGTGACTGAAAGTAGGATAACTTACCTATAATTTGGAATTATTTTGGCAAAGATTACAGAAAGTTCCACTATCAGGGGCGCAATTTTCTTAATGAAAAAGTTATTGAGAATTGTAATTTATACCACGAATAGAGATTAATGTTTGTTTAAAAGAACTTGTCATTTTCCTGTTTTAAAAATCCCGGGATTTCTGGTTCAAATTTGCCTAACCCCGCATTCCGGGAACTTCTTGGAATTATAGTTTTCTGTCAAATTGACTGTAAAACGATAAAAATTCTTTTGAATTTTAGATTTAATTTCATCTTTTTACGAGATAAATTTAATTTTTTTGGTAGAGTCTCTCATAAATTAACCGAAGTTTAGTACTTTGATGAATGAGAAAAATCCTCAATTCTCTAACATCGGTAACAAAATCTTTTAAATTACTGGGTATGAAATTTGGGAAAAAATGAAATAGGTTAAAAATATATCGACTTCACTCACGCAACCAAAAATTACAAAAACCTAAACGAATTCATTTCTAAAACGCACTACACTAAATTTTATTAACTTTCTTTCGTCGAACTTCCCAAAAAACATCGCAAGAGAAGGACGAGCAAGGGACACACAAATCAAGTGGGAAGGAGAAATGAGACAGAAGAGCTCTTTTTTATATCCTCGAGAGTATCTTCGAGGCTGTTTCTTAAGCCCAATCTCAAATATGAGAAACCGAGATTCAACGATATCCCTGGATAGGGGAAGTTCATTTACCACCGGAATCCCGGGAAAGTGGAATCACAGGACAGCAAGCAATATTGGTTAGTAAGCAGTGGAAAATTCACAAAGCGACGCCTTATATCTGGGTCTCCTTAAGCAAACTGCGTATCAGCGCAGTCGGGCGCTATCAGAGACCCTGGGCGCAAAGATTGAGCCCCACATTAGGAATTATAAGTAAAGAATCTAATATTTTCATAAAATTAACAAAGATATCCAAAAGGAATCCTAGTTAATTCATTACGACAAGAGTAAATAAACAAGTATTGAATTACAATGCATGGCATTTCTACATATTACAAAGAATGATGGAGAGACTTTTTACATTAAATGGTGACGTAAGCAATATATTATACAAACATATTATGATGGTTAAGTCAACTAACAAAATTTATTCTTGAAGCAAAAAACCAGAACGATTTCTTTGAGAATTGATTAGTACAGTCTCATTGAGAATGAGGCTCTCAGCTTTCGCACAATGTGCTTTATTAAGCCCCTGAGCACAGGCAAATGCAAAGTTATCGTTTTTAACAGGAGCCAATTTCAATATTCAAACAATATATGCCAATGTTATTCATAATATTTTGGATGAACAGGAAGACGTGTCTCAAAAACATAGAAAAGGTAATGAAACGAAAAAGCTTTCGTTTTGGGCGTAGAAAAGTGATTGAGGCTGAATTTTTAGGAAAGCGATGCCGAATAGAAGATGTAAACTGAAGAGGTGTGAATAAAAATGGCTTCGGACTGAATTTGCTTCACACCCTCCGTCTCGTACATGAAACTCTTAATCATTCTTGCCCTGACTACCTCATCTCTTACTTCCTTTTGAACCATGGCCAATAACAACTTGGACTTTATTTTCTCTATGCACTCATTGTTCTCACATATAACTTATCGTGAAGTCGATTTTGATTCCTCTCACGTTATGAGCAGTTTATAATTCAATCACTTTTGGTGAATTTGTCACATAATAGTGTTCATTTGGCCATCAACCCTTCATTCCAGCCTCTGCTCAGTATCAACTGATCACCGTCGCGAAGGGACAAATATGTCGGTGGATACTTGCTAAGCCCCATTGACTGCCCGTGATGCCGGTAAAATATGTTGTTTAAATGTATAGTTCTTTCTTTGTTTTTTATAGTGTTTCTAATAGTAAACTCCAATAAGACGCGAGGTTAGGTGGAAGAGAGGCCCACTCGGGCCTAACCTCTCCATTAAAGGGTCCAATAATAAAAATAAGGCATTTTTATAGAAAAGGAGTTAAGCTAAGACAAGAAGATATGTAATGAACGGCAAAATCGCAGGATAGGAAATAAATAGGATATAATACGTTTACTTGCAAATTAGAGGAATGATATTTGACAAGACGAGGCAGATGAGTATTTTGAGTTCCACTCATTTTGTTTGCCTCAATTAGATTCGTCAAAATAGTGCATTTTCTACAGTCATCCTTACGATTCATTTCTTATAAATGTAGAATTGCCTTTATTACTTACCATAGATTTTTCAATGAAGCGCTACACAAAAAATGTTTGGAAAGAATTCGAGAATATATAAAGTTTAATTAAGAAAATTAGGATAAAGATGTATGAATAGGGAGCTCGCAGGAGTAAGGTTGTTTGTGGGATGTGAAATGTAAGTTATGCACCTTGTTTACACCGCTTAATATTACATTTATAAAGCCATACATATTTCTAAAGTTTCCAATCGCCGAATTCCCTTCGGGAAAGTTTATCAAATATATACAGTAGAATGTTTCCCGAAGAATATGTATCAAAACATTGTTCTTTAGTCCTTAGGATGGACAAAACACCATTTTTTAGCCATTCAAATACACATTCAGTTCACATTAACACATTCAGTCTCTTTCCTTTCTAGAATACCGACACACTTTTGTCCGATTCTTTTTGTACTTCTTTTGTGAAAGATGTGAATCTGAGCTCACTTTACCTCTGCTCAGCAATTATTATTATTTTTTTCTCACTTTTTGGTGGTATAATATCGGTGCTTTAACGGGTCTTTACCAAGTCAAATACCTTCCTATTGCATTCCTAGGAACTTTATTACTATTGATGTTGTTTTAAGTATGACTGCCTTTTGTATATTTGAGTGGATGTTCTTATTAATATTTAGTTTTTCCAAGTGTGTATAAAAACGTTCGTTGTAATGCCGGTAACTGACACAACTATTGGCACTATTGTGACTGTTTCTTGTTTCCAGAGCTGCTTTATTTCCTGTGCTAATGGGGTGTATTTGGAAATTTTTCTTCTTCTTTATTTTGGATATTGGCATAATTGGGGATGGCCATGTCAATTAGGTACGTTTTCTTTATTTCAATATATTATCCCCGAAACATACCGTTGAGAAGCATGTTAGTCCGCAATTCTTCTCACAACCGAGATTGTGATGGAGGGCGGCGCTCCTCAGTGCGGATTTGTCCCATGCAGCGATGTCGAAAAATATGTTTTAGTAGTAGTAGTAGTTAATTTTTTAGGTGCTTCGACAGCTGAGGTCATTCTGCACCTTGTCTATAGAGAGATTTAATCCACTAAAACCTGTTTTACTTCACCTCGGAAAATAGGGGAAGGTAAAACCCTAATTCTTCACCGTACTAGAACGGTGGCGTGAGAACATGATTAAAAAACATTAAATAATTTAAAAACATAGAGATAAATATTTAAAACTTTAGCAGAAATGCATAGTTCAATCTTTGTAAAAGGAGAACTGTGTCAATTTGTGCAAGGGCTTGTCTTAGATTTTTGTAAAAAGGCCTGTGGCATTCATAAAGGACATAACTCTGTCTATCATCTCAGAATCATTCCCAAGAATTTCCTTAAGTATGCCTGTTCTCAAGTGTTTCTGTTGGTCATCGGAGAATTTCTGGCATTCTGTGAGAATGTGTTTCACAGTTAGAAGGGAGTTACATTCCTCACACTGAGGTGGAAGTCTAGGGATAGAAAAGAGGTAAGAATGTGTGATGGCACTGTGTCCTATTCTCAGTCGAGTTATTACAATCTCCTCCCTTCTACTGTGCCTAATAGAGGAGCCCCAGGGTTTAATATCCTCCTTAATAGCCCTGAGCTTATTCCCAACAGAGGAGAACCAGATTTGCTCCCACTCTTTCAATGCAGTGCATTTTAAATGGTTCTTGAGATCATCTGGGACCACCTCTTCTATATCTAATCCAGGCCTTTTTATAGCCTCTTTTGCCCTTTTGTCTGCTGCTTCATTTCCTGTGATATTCACATGAGCAGGAGTCCAAATGAATTTTACAACTACACCCCTGATGTGTAGCGTGCTCAATTTATTCTGCACTTCCTGGACAAGTGGGTGTGAGGGTTCATATTTTATAATGGCTCTTAGGGCGCTAATTGAGTCCGAACATATTAAAATGGGTGTCTCGGAGTCTATAGAGGATTCCAATGCCAGTTTGATAGCTGTTAGCTCAGCAACAAATATGCTGCTCAAGGGGTGTAGCTTTATAGCATGTGATGACTCAGATGAAACATATGCACTAGCACAGCCTCCGTCAGACTTGGAACCATCAGTATATATTATGTTAAAACCAGGGTATTCTGATATTGCCCTTAAAAAATTGCAACGTAGCTCATTAGGAAGTATGTTGGCTTTTCCCCTTTCTGCCAGGACAAGTGAGACGTCTGGCATCGGTAATTTCCATGGAGGTCTGTTACTTTGGCATCCCTGCTTTATATTGGGGAGCACTAAGTTATTATTATTTAAAAATTCCTGAATACGCACAGCAAGTGGCTGTATTGTGCGTGGTCTTCTATTAAAAACAGTCAATAAATTATCATTAAAAACATAATTAAAACTAGGGTGAGAAGGTAAAGCTAAAATTTTGCTGACATAGTTGCACATCAAGATGCTTCTCCTGGTCTCCAACGGTGGCTCTCCTGCGTCATTATAGATGCTAAGAACTGGGCTTGTGCGAAAAGCACCAGTTGCAAGACGTAGGCCAGCATTGTGCAAAGATGTCAGAGGTCGCAAGTATGATGCTCTAGTAGCACCATAAATAAAACACCCATAGTCAAGCTTAGAGCGAATCAGTGATCTATAGAGTAAAAGCATGCAGGTGCGGTCTGCTCCCCAGGATTTGTTAGATAAAAGCTTCAAAATGTTCATGCCTGCATGAGCTTTCAGCTTGAGGTTATTTATGTGTGTCCTCCAGTCTAGCCTCCTATCAAGGTGCATACCCAGGAACCGAACAGAGTCTACAAATTTTAGAGTTTTGTCTCCAAGCCTCAGTGTTGGTTGAGGATGGATGCCACGCCGCCTGTGGAAGTGGAGGCAAGAGGTTTTCTCAAGTGAGAAGCGAAAGCCACTCTTGATGGACCACCTCCATAGTCTGCCTAGCGTCATTTGCAGCTGCCTTTCCACAGAGGAGAGCTTATGGGAACGACAGAATATTGCGAGGTCGTCCACAAACAATGATGCCTCAACAGGTGGTCGTATTGAGGTCACCACATCATTAATTGCTATAGCAAATAGAGTTACACTTAAGACTGATCCTTGAGGGATGCCATTTTCTTGCACGAACTGACTAGATAAACAGTCTCCCACCCTTACTCTAAAAACTCTGTCTGTTAAAAAATTCTTGATAAAAGTTAATAGGTTACCTTTAAAACCCCATTCGTACAATGTTTTTAAAATCTTATACCGCCAAGTGGTGTCATAGGCCTTCTCTAAATCGAAAAAGATACCTATTACATGCTGACCATAAGCAAAGGCTTCCTGGATGAATGAATCTATTCGCACCAGATGGTCAATAGTGCTCCTCTTCCTTCGGAAACCACATTGTATGTTGCATAGTAAATTGCGTTTTTCAAGGTACCAGATCAGACGTCTATTGACCATTTTCTCCATCAGCTTACAGAGACATGAAGTAAGGGCAATTGGTCTATAATTTCCCAGGGAGATTTTGTCTTTTCCTTGCTTCGGGATGGGCACTAACACAGATTCACTCCATGCCTTGGGAAATTCTCCTTCCTCCCATAACTGGTTAAAGATCTCCAATAATACAGTCAGTTCTTTCCCTGAAAATTGTTTAAAGAAGGCATTGTGGATAAAATCAATTCCTGGGGCAGTGTCTTTAAGATTGGCAATAGCCTCTTTTAGTTCCCACAGAGTGAAGCGATCATTGTAGTTTTCCCCTAAGTGCTGTGCCGTGCTTGGTATTATTTTCCTTTCTTCTTGTTCTTTAATAAATTTAAAAGAGGGGTGGTAGGCTTCTGAACTGCTTACTTGTGCATAATATAGCCCAAAAGCTTCTGCAATATCTTGGGGTTCAGTGAGGAGGATGCCATCACATTTGACATAAAGTGCTGATGCATTATATATGCCTGAAATTTGCCTTATCTTTTTCCATGTCTCTGTAATTGAAGTCCGTGCATTGATGGAGCTTACATAATTCATCCAGGATGTTTTCTTGGCATTCTTTATCACTTGGCGGGCTTTGGAACGGAGCTGACGAAATGCCTCTAAGTTTCTGGTTGTAGGGAATTTGTTAAATATTTTCAGGGCTTTCTTCCTCTTCCTTACTGCCATGGCGCATTCTTCATTCCACCAAGGAACTGGGGAATGTTGCAGTTTGCCGTTGGAAATGGGAATACTTTCCTCAGCTGCACTTAGGATGCAGGAGGTAAGTGCTTCGACATTTTCCCTGGCAGAAAGGGAATCGTTGAATTCTATCGACAGCTTGCCCTTGAACTTTTCCCAATCAGCTTTTTTAAGAAGCCATGTTTTGGGAACTGAGGAGGCATTATTAAAACAATACTTGCTTAAAATTATTGGAAAATGGTCACTACCACATAGGTCGTCATGTATTTGAAGTTTAAAACGTGGTGCTAGTGAGCTGCAACATATAACTAAATCTATTGCAGAGTAACTGCCATTAAAAGAGTTAAAATGCGTCCTTTCATTCCTATTTAAAAGAACAAGATTAAAATTTGTTAAAATCCTTTCCAGGAGACGTCCCCTTCGACTTAAATTGTTAAAAACATTGGAGTTGCAACCCCAAAGAGGATTGTGAGCATTAAAATCTCCTAAGAGAATGAAAGGAGCAGGTAGTTGCCTGATGAGGTCCGTTAAAGTCTCCTCTGTTACTGGTGCCCACTCTGGCAAGTAGATGTTGCACACAGTAATAATTTCAGGAGCAGCTACTTTCACTGCAACTGCTTGTAGTGTAGTCTGTAATACCACCCGAGAGGTGTAAAGGGTCTCTCGGACAGCAGTTGCAACCCCTCCACAAGCTCGCTCCCCATCCAGGAAGTCTTGCCGATAAAAGCTATAACCACTTAAACGTGGGTCGTCACAATTTTTAAAATGTGTTTCCTGTAGGAAAATGCACGCTGGTTTTAATTTATCAATCAGTAGTTGCAGCTCATGCATCCCTTTATTAAAACCATTTATGTTCCATTGAATGGCAAACATGTTAAATGGTTAAAAAGGTTAAGATTACAATAAAAATAAATAAATAAATAAATAGATTTCTAAAATAAGGACAACGTAGTCCATTTCAAAAAACTTTAAAAACACTTGGCTAGCTACCTTGCTAGCCTTGTCCTCCCTCCTTTTTTCCGGTTTTGGAGGAAGAGGCGCAGCTGCTCCTCATCCAGCTCGTCCTCCTCCATCTCATCCTCCGTTGATTGCCTCAGTTCTACGGAGGCAGCAAGAGGAAGGGTTATGCTCTTGCCTCCTGTTTCTGCCTTCCCGGCAGGTTTAGGAGGTGTGTTATAATTTTGATTTTTGGTTTCTGGTGTAGTACCAGGACCAGTAGAATTTGTAAGTTTCTTTTCAATAGATTTTGCCTTTTCTTTTGCATTCTTTGCTTTTTCTATACATGGGTCTGTCTGGCAGCTAACACTACATCTTTTAATTGTTGCCACTGCTGCATAGGAGCGAGAGAAGGTAGGGCTGACCAATTCCCTGTATTTCTTCCTTGCATCGGAATAGGGTATCTTTTCAGTTACTTTAATTTCTGTGATTTTCTTTTCCTCCTGCAGCCTGGGGCACTCACGGGCATAAACTGGGTGGCATCCATCGCAATTTACACATTTAGGAGTATTATTGCATGGCTCTCCATCATGCATATCCCCAGCACATTTAGGGCAGGTGGGCTTGCCCTTGCAAGAGTTGGCTGTGTGGCCATAACGGTTGCATTTAAAACACCTTATAGGGCTGGGGATATAGGGTCTCACAGAACATGATTCATAGCCCACAAATACCTTCTCTGGGAGTCTGTCGCGACAGAAAGTTAAGACTACAGAGGTGGTGTTTATCATTTCTCCATTCTGTTTTTTCTGTAGTCTGCGACAAGATATAACACCCTGGGAAGCCATCTCCTTTACTATTTCCTCAACTGTGACATACATTAGATCATAACATGATATTACCCCTCTGCATGTATTTAATGTTTTATGAGGCTCGACTCTGATTGGGGTATCCTGTAAAGATGTCATTTTCATGAGAGTTGCACTTTGTTTTTCATCATTCGTTTCAACTAGAAGAGTTCCATCCCGAAGCTTCTTTACTGATTTTAGTTTTCCAGGGACTGCGCCAGACAGCACCCTATAAATTAGGAAGGGAGACATCCTTGCTAGGGATTCACCTTCGTTAGCACATTTGATTACTAGATATTTCAGACATTTCTCATAATCATTATCTCCCCCACCCATGGTTGGGCGGGATCTTTTGGTTGGAGGTTGATTTGGATCCATAAGATAGAAGAAAAAAAAATTTCACCCCCCAGGCTCCCCACCCACCACGGAGCCACACAAACTGGGACGCCGCACAGCAAGCCTGTGCGGTCGCCAGGGCTACCTGAGAGGTATAGCCTGCATGCTCCCTAGATGTAGCGCAAGGCAAGATTTCTGGCAAGAGGGGCCCTCCAACCCCCCTCCCATCCATCTCCCTCCACACACACCACTTATGGGACACACAACAGACTCGCACAAATCTGGTGTACGCTAGAAAGGAAATTTCCCCAGCCACCAGAAGCCGATTGACCAGGGTGTGCTAAGGCCGGGATGCCGCGGGAGTATTCTCTATCCCTCGCAGGGGTAGAAAAATCTGTTTTATTACTGCAAGAATTTATTAAAGATTCCTCTTTAAAAAAGCTTCAAAGAATTCCGAGGTATAAGTTACCTATATATTCCTATATATAAGTATAGGAATATATAGGTAAGGTATAAGTGCCTATCGATGTCTGTTTCTACTGTTTTCCTCGCTTTGAGTCAAATTTTGCTATAAAATAAGGGTCCGCCATTTTGTTACATAAAGTACGCATATATTCAACCGTAGTCATTAAGATCGAATATAATAAAGGACAAAAAACGGATGAAATTATATTTTACCCAACAATTTCTCTCGTTTGTGTTCAGTATAACCTAGAAGTTAAAGAATTTCGCGAAAAATCGAAGATCGGCTTTTTTTCGCAAAACTTTGTCGAGTTTGACCACCTGTTTTATTGTGACGCGTAGGAGTTAGCGTAAATGGCATAGTTGCAGAATTTATTCAAGAGTAGCCACGCGAAGTTTCGAAGCACTCACTCAAAAAAGAAAACACTTGTATTTTGGCCAGCTTCTTCGATTCTAGCCCATTGTGCGCCGCCTTCTTTTATCCAAAGATGAGAATGGCGCTAAACAAGCGATTGTTAAACGATTCGAATTTTACAACTCACATTCTAACCCATGGTACTTTCATATCTTTCCCTTAATTCGATCCAGGTAGTAATTCATGGATGGATTAAGCATAATGAATTCGAAAAGAATTTCCGAAAAATTATTATTTTCTGGAAATCGACATACGTTGCTGTGGCCCGTCGAACCCCAAGTAATGTGCTATCCGGCCCGCAAAATAAAGGGTTTGAGCGCCACTGTGTTAAACGGAAACTTTCTAACGCGGAAACGGAATGGATTTCGGAATGTTTGAACCATTGTGAAGAGGGATACCAAGATCCATTTTAAATATTCTGTCTCTCAGATCATCCATGTTTTCAAAGCACAATCTTTCAATGCATACATGCTCGGCCTCCATTGCATGTTCATGTTAAATTTCACTTCTCAGCAAAGGACCACATCTATTGCTAAGTTCGCCCCCTAACGGACATTATTTTTATTCGATTATCCTCCGCAACAGCGTGATTTTATAGCCCTGAAAGTCAGCTAGGCTGAAAGAGAACACTGTACTTCAGAAATTCATTAGTTTAGAGAATATTTTTTAAACTGTGAGAGAAAGGCTCACAGCGTGGCAGAATGCGAGTAAAGAATTTCAGTCAAATGATAAAACCTAAGCCGCTTATCCCCGAAATAAATGTGATATTTTCTTCTACTGCTACGTTTAACGCTTGGTTCTGACTCAAATCTTCGCAGAACCTTCGGTTCAGATGTTTCAAAATTCTCTCGGTCGCCAGGAAAAAAAAACTAGGATATGGAGGGGAATAGGAAAAGCGCGTCAAAAATTGTTTCAATTAATATATGGAGAGACTGAAGAGGAAAGAAAGTTAACCTTCATACATCTACATACATTTACATTTACATAAATACCCCGCAAACCGGCGTATGCCAGGGGGTGTTAATACACCAAAGTCCCAAATTATTCATCATATTTACGCGTCTAATATTATCTGGAAAAAGAGACAAATAATAACTATCCGTTCCTGCAATAATCTCACGAAATTGTTTCGACGTCTGGTCTCCAAAATTGCGTTCGCTAAGCGCAGGAATCACTATGTCGCGTATTTCGTCATGTAAGTCACTACTCAGGAATTTCTCGAACAATCTGTGCCTAAACTCGAGTCTTCTATCGTCAAGAGAGTT
>KZ308458.1:756157-846951 GCA_000376725.2 Ladona fulva | reverse complement strand
TAAAGCGAGGAAAATAGTAGAAAGTGACATCGAGTGTCACGGGATAACTTATACCACGATGTTCTTTGAAGCTTCCTGAAGAGGAATCTGAAATAAAACCTTGCGCATATTTTCGCCATCGATAAATAAACCAACTTTTCGAAAACGCTGCAAGGGCTTAATCCGCGCGGCGGAGCACCGTCAATGTGCAGGAATTCGAAACCTATTTTGAGGTACTTCCCGATACATTTTCGCCATCTAATCTGAGGTATAGTTACTGGAGAAGCTTTTAAGCCGTAATAAGAATGGACTTCTATTGCAAATATCTTTGTTTCGATGCTAGGACAGATCAAATTTCGCCCATAAGATTTACATGGAGTGGCTTTTTAAAATTTTTTTCGGGGCACTTTCCAAAAAGCCAAATAGCTAAAATTTGGAAATGAATAGTTCATAATTGATCCTCGGTTCGATGCCAGAGTGCGTTAGTTTTTACTCCATAAGAAATGTACAGGGAACTCGTACAATATTTGAGCTACTTCCCGTTTCGATTGTGCCTCGATACCTGAATGTTAGTTATTAGAGGAGCATCTACCGCAAATACAGTGGTGTATGGCAGGGGGTGTATTAATGTCTTACTTAATCTACCCAATATGGCACTCCCCTACATATATATTTAGATTTGTAAGTTGCCGCAAACAGTTTGACTCCAGACGAGTCAAAGAATCTCTATAAAAAAACACCTTAAGTTCAATTTTGCAAGATTTAACATTTCAGGTGAATGTTTCCCCTATCTTACGTGTTAACCGGTTTCCACAGTTTCACGGATTTTCTTTTTGAGGTGAATTATCTATCACGCATCTTTAGATTTTGGGTCACCGCCATCTTAATTATGATACAGTAAGATTTTGCATCACAGAAGAATGAGTTCTGCTTCTGATTTATATTGCTACTCCCTTAGCGTTGTTTATTTGATTATTCCGTTGAAAATATTTGACGTACACACGGCTGGTGTATTTATGAAGTTGGTAATCTATGTTTGGGTGGTTTTTTTGTGATTGATGTTTAAATTTTTTTGTGTTCTCTACTTAGCTTCTTTTGCTTGCCATTTGTGAAGTCGTTAATGTTGGTTTGGGCAATTTTCTTTCATGATTGTCGTTTGAATTCGTTTATCCTCTCTACTTAGTTTCTTTGACTTGCCAATTGAGAAGTTGAAGGTCTGCGTTTTGGTGGTGGTGTTTTGTAATTGTCGTTTCGATTCGTTTGTGCTCTCTACTTAGTTCCTTTGGATTGCCACTTAGGAAGCTGGATGTCTATTTACTATATTTTTACTTTTCTGTCGAAAATCAACGGACATTCTGCTAATTTTAATAATTCGTCACATAGGTACCATAAATCATGTTCGATGTCACGAGAGGAGAGAAAAAATTCAGTTTACTAAATGAACGGTCTCCGATAGAAATCAATGTGGCAAAAGTTAGCAAAGTAAAGGAATAGTTTTTCCACTTTCATGAAATCTCTTAGTCTGACGAGTACTTTTTTCATGTGAAAGGGAACAATTTAAATAAGATGGGCTACACATATTCTGTACATCTTATGGATTTTTCGTAATATTAATGAGGCTTTCTCTAAATGTTTCCACACACACCTTGTAAATTACTGTCATAGGAAGTTATAAAAATTTATAATATTTAATAATATTTATCTTTGCATGACATATTATTAATATATATGTCGATGAAGATTAGGTTGAAAGAAAAGTTACGTTTTATATTTTAGAAGTGGGTTAGATTGATGAATAAAAAGACGAAATTTTGGGAATGTGTTAAGAACAATATCTTTGAATAAGTAATATACAAATATTCATGCCAACTTTTAGCATATTTCAAGAAATAGATACTTTATTGTTTAAGTAATAAAAAAGAATTTTTCGGCAGTGATCAATTAAGGATGCAGTGTTCAAGCAACCCCTGGCATTCGCCGAAAAGCGGCTTGTAGGGTATGTACATGCGTAAAAGTAAATTTACTAAGCAGAAGGAATATTTAGAAGCTTCATCATTTTCAAACCCCGTTCATAAAAATTAGCGGATTAATAAAACACTCCTAAATGATCGTATGTGTCCCTAAGATTCGTCAATGTAAATCATCATACCCGCAAATGCTAAAATCTTATTAAATTTTTTCCTTATCATATAGTCTAACATTTATTGTTAACATGTATCTTATAAGGGTTTTAATGCTCAATGTATTATTATGGGAAAATGTATGAACTCGGTTTAAGAAATTGAATTATACGTCAGGGGGAAGGTATGTGCACGACCTCAAAATTATACTAACTTTTCGTTAATTTCATCATAATTCTCGCAATTTCGATCAGAAAACAACATTCGACGACCACAAGAAGAAACGCCAATCAGTATTCCTTCTTTGGATGCTTGTCTCGATTTAATGCAACTATTCCCTTTAGTTTAATTTTGCAAAAGAAACACACCCTGCAAGCGATAAAAGTGAACTAAAACCCATGAGCTCAGATTCAACAATTGACTTGATCGTCAGGGGGACCGGTTGTTCACAACCACAAAATGTACTGCGAGTATTTTATCAAAATACTCGCAGTTTCGAATCAAAGGCAATGTTCCTCCACAAAAATACGATTTTTAATTTAATTTCTCTTCTTTTGGTGCTTGTCCCGATTTCCGATGGCTATTATTTCTGATTTAACTTTGTAAATGAAATAACCCTGAAAGCGAGAAGAGTGAGCTTTAGATGCTTTCTTATAGAAATTAGTAGACTGGTCTGGAGTCGAACTGGGGACAATAAGGGAGGTAAACAGTAACCTATTATCTACGCGGGAAAGAAATTTAATAATATACCAATTTTGAAAGTTCGACTACCTACGTTTAGTTTTAGAGTTATTGCGAAAAATAGAGATATCGCTTCTTCTGGAGTCGAACCGGGGAAAGTTGGGTAAACAAAAAGTAGCTTATCTACCTGCCCAAGACATACTTTATCATCCTACCAAATTTCATCAAAATCGGTTGGAAAGTTTTCGCGTATTGCGAAAACGGACAGACAAGAATTTCAAAAAGTGGTGTTTTGTACTCATGTCAGTGTCACCCCTAATCACCAAATATACAACTTTTTGGAAACGTGCGACGTGTACCGCTAGGTATTCTTTATGTTAAGTGATTGCTGCCTAGGTACAGTGAAGCGTACCTAGGCAGCCCTTAGATCCCACACCTGGGGAGGAAGCCTCCAACCTTTCCACCCTAGAGGCGAGATCCGCGACCAACTTTCTGAGTTCCGCGTTCTCGGCCCGGAGGGACTCGAGAGAAGCTGTTCCCAGGAAGAAGGAAACGGGAGACCTAGGAGAAGCCATCCTTACCTATAAACCTCAACTGATTTAAAACAAACTTGCAAAAAGAACCCACAAGCAAATGAAATACGTTAACCTAACCTAACACTGAAACTTGACCTGAGACTAAGGAAACAACTGAATTAATCTATACGAAAGTGAGAGGAGCGATAATATAAACCTCTTTAGTGGAAGAAAAGGACGGGTTTGTTTAAANATCTGTGTAAAAGTGTGAGAAAATATGTGATAGCCTCCAAGATAATAAGTTACTAAGACATGGCAGTGGAAATTACAGCTAAGTGGGCAAAAATTGTGAGAGTTCTATGGTTAATATTCCCAGTGGTGATCAGGATGAACTAGATTTAGTTTATGATGAAACAAGAGGTGATTGGCAGGGCCAAAGCCAGGGAAAAATCTAATGAATTAGATATAGAGGATGTGGGAAGGTTTGGATTAGTAAATAGAGATGATTGTCTTCTATAAAGAGAAAAACATCTGTATTACAAACTCTATTGGTAGCGTAGAAGTTAGGGTGCTAGCCTAGCAACACTGAGGTCTTGGGTTTGAATTCTGCTCAGGGCATGATTGTTTGTGTCATCTTTGTGCATTTATTATTATTATTTATTAATCATCTTATCTTATACAAAAATATCATTCACAAAATAATATAAAATAAACATATAACATTTTGTATAATGCTTGAGATGGCCAAAAGATTACATAATTAATGTACATGTAATATTTTAGCCTACAGTGACCACCTCTCTATTGTGACCAGTATGCACTCATATGGAAAACTTTCGACGAAATATACCTACTTTAAAGTGACCAGTTTAAAACAATGATTTATATACATAAGAAATGAATTTTCAAGATTTTGCATTTAACGTTTAAAATAAACCTTTGTTTTAAACTGATACATCAGGTGGTCTCATTAATAGTCATGCAAATTTTAAATTTTTTTCCATCTCTTCTTGCTTTTATATTCTAAGCTTAAGTTAAATATTTTTTGCAAGCATATTCATTTTAGTGTCCTTAATACTTCCTTTAAATAAGGAAAATTCCTAACACTTATAACTAAATCTATCTATAGTAACCACGTGCACAAGGTAACTTCTCTCGTGTGGACTTTTCAGAGGCACCACGCATTCTAGATGACAGCAACCGAGGTGCAAGTATTACGTATCTGAAGCGATTAGCTACCAAGTATTTATAAGCAAGCGATAAATAAAACAAGGGCAGCACGAATGAGGGTAAAGAAATGAAAATTCGTTCAACAACCCCTTCCTCTTTAAGGTAAATAACAGGAGGAAAATTAAGGCGCTTAAGGATAGCGTGGAAAAAAATGCGGTTAATTTTTTTCTAGTAAAATGATGAAAAGCGTTTCCACGCGATGGCATTCAAAAATCCATTCTCATCCTAGTTGAAAAGATACGTTTCTACTGCCGTACCACGATGGATAGAATATTTTTCCTATATCCCGCGCTGCAGGATAGAGAAAAATGACTTTCATACACTTCATATCAGTGCTGACCATATATGATATGTCATGAAAGCTAACGAAACGTGAACAGTGCCAACCCGTCCCGTTCATTCCGATTCGAATCCCACGAAAAGTTAATACGAGTAAAAAAGTCATTTCAATAATGAAGAATGAAATCAGTTCGTTCAGAAACTGTTGAAAATAGCTTCAATTTGCAAAATCATGATTCTTTTGAAGGGCCATTATAGTTAATTTAAAGGGAGAAAATAAAATATTTTGTACCCTAAGAAACTAGTAGGTACACAGTTTGTGTTATAAAAGCAGAATTACGTGAGAAATAGAAAAAGCTTAATTAAGATTATCACGAATCGGCGTGTGGCATACTTGTAACGAAAGCGATGTTTTTGTCGTCATCAAAGAAAGAGAGTGAGTCGGATGACGACAGGAGCATTAAACCGTAATTGGAAATATTAATGGATTTAAAAGATTCGGTCAATTCTTGTTCACATAAAGTTAATTCAGATTTTTTAAATATTTCGAACGAGACAATTGGGAATGCAGGGAATTGCCTAATACTGGAAGTAAACAGTAAAAATCAACGGAATATGTTCATATTTAGGAAAAGAAAGTATCATATTACAAACTTAAAATGAGATAATTTTTGTATCGACAATATGTGGTATTTTTTTTTCGTGCCTCTTCCGCATAATAAATTTGTGTTTCGGAAATGCTCTCAGGCGTCGGCTGTGAATCCTTCCAAGGAAGGAGATTAGGCTGCGATTGCTTGATAAATTCACAGAAAGTATGTACATTTGTGGAAGACATATTATGCGACCCCCTTCTGCTACTTCGGCCGATCCGAGTGTAAAATAGGAGAAATAGATAAGTCGTTTTGGGGACTTATTTCCGCGAACGGTACGCGACAACAATAAGCTAAAGAGGTAACTCGAACGGTTGGTGTTTACATCCCCTGCCACACGCCGAAAGGCAGCTTGCAGGGTATTTATGTAAGTGTAGATTATAATTTAACTTCGCCCGCCATCAATCGTAGGTCCCTCCATTGTCTTTAAAAAGGCAATACATTTTGTAATGAAGGAATGTATCTTTTAAAATTTGTGTAAATTTATGGAGAAGATAAATTCGCATTAATATTTAAGATGCCATGCTTTAAATATTTTGGTATTGGAATATGATTTTGTTCGTGTAAAGTATTCCATTTTGTAATACGCTCATTACTTTATAATCTCCTACCACCGAAACAGCTTGCTTTTCTATGAGAAAGGATCTTCCTCTACGAAGAGGTGTGCTGAAATCGATAATAAAAACTTACCTCCGAAAATTCTCATCTTCAAAGTTGTCCTAATGTCGGCCATTCCCATAGTCCTTAGCTCTGAAATGAAATTGGAGAAAGATGAAAAGGGCTGTAAGGCGTTATACGGGACTAAGCTTTAAATAATGGCCCGTATTTGTGCAATCATAATAATGACGCTTATGACTGAATTTGGGCAATTTTGTAAAGAAACAATTTGCAATGTGTCACGTGACACTAATCTGACACAAATTGGATGAGATATGTCTAGAAAACAAATATTAAAACTCTAGCAACCTTGAAAACAGTGGGGGCAAAACTCCTTCCTAGAATAAAACCTCAAAAACCTTCCATCTAACCTCGTATGTCATTATAATATTCACAAAAGATAATTATAAACTAAGGGTAAAAGTATAATGACAAGGTTGACAAAGAAAAAACCCAAGTTGAGGAAAACAACCACAGAGAAGGGAAACCTCCGAAAACACAGTGAATACATACAAAGACAATATATAATAAAATAAATGTAAATTGCTGGTAATCGAAAATGAGAGAAAAAGTAAAATTGTACTACAAACGTATTAAACACAGAGAATATAAGTTTAAAAGTTACGCAGAGTTACAAAATGAAATCACCGATCTAATTGGATTGGACTGGCGGTGAGGCTACGGTGAGTTTAGATTAAGTGTATCCATTACTCCTACTGTATGGAATTACCGATCACTTAATTTACCGATCTAATGATAAGATTAATTCGCTAGATTAATTGAAAGAACATGATCAATTCCTAAAAGTGAGATTATCTTATAACTGATGGTCAGCACTCATAGAGGGGCAATATTCAAGTCGTCAAGTAGCCCTCGTCATTGACATTTTCTTCTTTGGTGAGAGGATGAGTAAGTAGGATGGAGACATTGGCATGGGACCACTGTCATCATTTAACACATTGTTTTCATTTTTAGTTATGCTTTATGTCATTTATATTTATTGGGTAGTCGTTTTCGAAAAAATATTGCTTCATAATTTATGCCTTTCGTTTTTAACATGGTCGCTTGAAGCGCGTTTCTGTTTTCCTTTTAGTTTTCCCGATTTCATTGCAATATTTGCATCTGTTTTGGTAAACTCCTGAATTATGTAAATTAGGGATTTTATCTTTCGGGTTTTTTAAAAGGTTAGATAATTAATTGAAAAAAAATTTATTGAGTATTTCTTTGAGGTGTTTTGTGACTGTTAGAGTCATGGCCATGTTATAACTATTTTGGTAGCTGTTTTATCTTTGAATTATTTAAATTACATGTAGTGGCAGATAAATCGTGGCTTTCGGGAGTGTATGTAATGGTTTCCAAACAAAACTTCATGCTAATAAGGCTTAAGTATAAAAAATACCCCTAGCTGGCTAGGTTAACTTATTGAAGTATTTCTTCTTGAAAAATGTGTTTGTCACTTACTTCATTAAAACATATAAAGCCTCATAATTTTTACTGTTCTGGTTTAAATGGTCCTCTCCATGTCCTCTCTTGACAATGTTGGGATTGGTTCTTTCCCAATTCTCCAGCTAGTACCACATGACCTCTGTTGTTCCCAACTTCTGTAACTTCTGCTAGTTCGCATGTGTTTCTTCCTTTTTTCACTCTTCAGGTGCTTATGCTCCAAATATTGTCAAATGACCTCTTTCGAATTTCTTTAAGTCTTAAACTACATACTCTTTCATTTATGAAAGTATATTTTCTAATGTAATTTTGCCGTCTTTATCTATTAAAACAGCCACTGCACCAAATGCTCTTCTATTATGATTAACTCCACTGTATATCATCACATAATCTTCTAACATTTTTGTGCCTTTGAGTTTCTTTTTTGTTTCTCTAATGACAGCTATGTAACTTTATATTTTTTAAGAGTTTTATTAAGTTCTAATTCGTGAAACCCAAGTCTTGTGCATTCCAGATGGCAATGTTCAATACATCCGTTATTCCAGGATTCATGTCCTTATTCTTGCATAGTCGTCGTCTATTGAATCCAATCTTGTCCCGAGGCTCTATGTAAAGCTTATGAGTTATGAAAGTTTTTTCCATAGATGCATAGATCTACGTCTACATCTACATAAATACCCTGCAAGCCACCTTACGGCGTGTGGCAGGGGGTGAAAACACCGGGCGTTCGGACTATTTTTTTAGCCCATTATTATCATGTATAGTTCGCGGAAGGAATGAATTCTTAAAACGACTCGTCCTAGCATCTATTTCTCTTATTTTGCGCTCATTGTCCGATCGTCCAAGGTAGGAGGGGGGTCTCATAATATCTACTCTATCTTCCGCAAATGTACTTTCCCTAAATTTATCGAGCAATCGCAATCTAGCTTATAGTCTCCCATCTTTTAAGGATTCCCAACCTGCATCTGACAGCATTTTGGTAACGCTTGCTTTTTTATCGTAGCACTTCTTAACAAAACGTATCGCTTTCCGTTGCACTTTCTCGAGTTCACGGATGCATGTTTCGTCTGCCGGATCCCATATACTTGATGCATATTCAAGATGAGGCCTAACCAACGCAAAATAACATCGTTCTCTAACTTTTTCGTCACATTTACAGACAATACGCCTAATGAAACCGAGTTTTCTAGTTGCTTTAGCACAAATGTTACGGATGTGCGTGCTCCAGTTCATGTTATTCGTAAGAGTGATTCCGAGATATTTTACCGAGTCCACTACTTTAATTACTGTTCCGCTAATACTGTACGATTTATTCTGCCGCAACTGTTTTCTTTCGAAAAAATTTACTACGGAGCATTTGCTTGTGTTTAGGTCGAGTTGCCATTTTTCGCACCACCGTTGAGTACGAACTAAGTCGTTTACTAGGGATTCTTGCTTGATATTTTTCTATATATAACTGTGTCATCCGCGAATATTCTCACTTTACTATCGATTTCGTGGCTCAAGTCGTTTATGTATATCAAGAATAGAAAGGGTCCAATCACGCTGCCCTGGGTTACGTCTGAGGTAACTTTGACTCTGTTTGAAGTAACGCCATCGCGTACCACTTTTTGTTCTCTATGGCAGAGAAAATCTTTGACCCAGTCAATTACTTCCTTATTAATTCCAGCCAATTTTAATTTGTAAATTAATCTGTTGTGAGGAACTCTATCGAAAGCATCTAAAAACGAGGAAAACAGCATCCACTTGCTTACTACTCTCGGCAGATTTTAAAATATCGTAGATCATCTATGTAACCGAATTCGCCATCGGGAGGTCGGTATAAATAGCAAAAAATCTTCCATTTTTTCTTAGAACGGAGTACCAAATCGTTTCGCTTGTGCAATTACCTATGAAATCTTCGTATTGGCTCCTAAGATCATCTCTGACTGCTTTGAACACTCCACCACCTATTCTACTAAGTCTGTCTTTTCGGTATATAACATACTCCGGAGGGAATATCTCGCTTGATGCAACGTCTTCGCTTAACCAACTTGGGTTGCTTTATTAACTATATTGAATGAGTTCGAGCAGATACAGATTTGCTAGTGGACACACTACGCCTTTGCATAAACGGGGCCCAAAAATGTAGTACTTACATTTTTTTGTATCATTTTAAATGTAGTACATTTTGTACATTTTTAAATGTAGTGCTTTCTTTATAGCTGAAGAATTAACTGGTGGGGCCTAAAAATGATCCTTGCCTATAGAGCAGGGATAGCCAACTTGGCGAACATACCACTCGAGTGTCACGTGAGACAATTATTTTTTTTGGCACGCGAAACTCTGAAGGTGCTGTCTCTGTTATATACTCTTCTTTTAAAAAGTGAAGCCCCGGAGTAAATATATGAGGATTGCGTTTATTAGAAACGATAGTTAATGATTATTTACATCAATTTCTACATCTTAATCTCATCGTTGACATGATAAAATGTGTAACTTAGTTCAAAAGGAGAAAAATGAGGTATATGCCATCGTCGTACATTTTTCCAAGGCATTTGACATAGTACCGCATCAACAGATGTCAGCAAAACTAGAAGAAATGGGAATAGATGAGATGGTCAAAAGTTGGCTGCGAAATGTTTTAATTGGTAGGTCTCAGCGAGTAAAAGTAGGCGAAACTTTATCCGAAAAAATAGAAATAACGTCTCTTTCACATCTCTCTGATGTGTGATGCTCTCCATTTCGAGTATCGGATATCGGCATATATCGATGGTTTAACTTTGAACTTATTTCCCTCGAACGAATAAGTGTCACGAATGAGACTATTATTTCGGCATTGTTCGCACGGTGTCCTGTATTTTATCCTCCATAACTATACTAAGGTAAAGACAGTGAATAAGTCTGAAAATTTATAATTTTGTTCACAGTTAAGCTTGGTTTCCGGAAACTAATAGCTCAGCTGTTTTGTAAGTAGGTTAACACCAAACGGCGATAGCAGCTCTTGTAGCCAGTAAAATCTAATGAAGACCGCCAACCCCAGCCCTACCCCACCAAATAGTGATACCTCGACTTCCGAACTCAATTCGTTCCGTTCCGGTGCTCGTGTATCTCGAAACCCAATTTTCCATTGTATCGCACGGCAAATCAATTAATCTGTTCTGTCTTGGAAATTTTGAAAGAAAAATTTTATATACAAAAATACGAATACATATTTTTATTCGTCAGATTTTTAGTTTTACACAGTTTGAAAAGATTATTTAAAAATATATATTTCTGGATTCTGTGTCAATTCGTATTCTCTCTTCGGTGGAGAAAGCTCAGGAAAACTGTCCAGAGTTGACTATCGCTTTGTCGGTGCTCTTTTAAAGCGATTAATGACACTGCCTTGAAAAATATTAGTGACTCTACATTCGACGTCTTGGTTTGGATATCTTACCATCTCTCATCTGACCCCCCAAGTTCAAGTTTGCCTTACGTTATATTGGAAAAGGCAAACAATAACAGATTCCAATGTTTTACCCTCCACTTAGTGATAGCTCTTCATGATGAATGAGGAATAAACACAACTTTTGCTCATTACCACAGATTTTATAAGCATGACCTAGGTTCCAACCCTTGCGATTACACCAGGTGTGGTGGTCGTGTTTATTCCTCTTTCATCAGGCTAACGATAAATATATAAAAAACGTTGTTTGGCAAAAATAACCCTATATTTATCAACTACCACTCAGACTTTTTTTTACATATTTTTACATATAAAGCTATTTAAATCCCTAGTAACTTAACTTTTATCAGCTATTTTTGTGAAGTTTACTGTTATTTAAGTATCATTTTATTCCTCGTATCATATTTTATTCTACCCGAAACTCAAATATTTCTCTGAACTTATGAAATCGCCAGCTCCAAAAATCGCTATGGAATTTCATCAAATATTGAAGGAGACGAGATGCTTGTCTCTATTAGTACATTTTTTACTCAGTGAAAGATTTTAAACTTTTATTTTTTATTTATTTCATATAACTGGGATAAGTTCAACGTTGAGTAAATTATGAAATTTTTAATTTGCGGAAGAATTGGTCTTTAAAACTTCGATTCAAAAATTTATTTTTCCACGAATCATACGCGAAAATAATCGGCGAGGGAAATACAGACATTATGTATGCATCCCCTGCCACGCGTCGAAGGGCGGCTTTCAAGGCACTCGCATAGACATGGGCAGAGTATGCGTGAAAGGTGCCCCATAGAAATTTGCGCCCGGGCCCCCTTTCCTAGATGACGGGTCAGACCATACATTACTCATAGAAATAGCTCATCTCATAGATGGGATGTTTCAGTTGGGGTTGGCGGTATTCATTGAATAGTTAACTAAAATTTTCAACTTCGTTAATAAGTTTATGCGGCAATCAGACGATTCATAAATTACTAATGTCAGTCTATAGGAAATGCTAATGCTGGAAAACGCTAGTCCATCGATAACAATTGCCCATAAACCACTTGTGCTTATCATACAATATTTTTAAATAGTCTTAAGTTAATGCTCTTATCCCCACCATTCCACTATTCCGATCACATTTTTCCAATGTTTACAATAGAAAAATGAAATAAAAACAATTTTTATAAACATAGTGTTATTCGAGACACATCATCACCCCTTTTAACGCATTCCTCAACTTTGCCTCGAGGGTTCGCACATGAGGAGGGAATTGCTCAAAGATAATGCGTTCCAATGCTCAAATAAATAAGGAGTATTTGCCTACGTTAGTCCTCCGAGGGAGGGGTCAATTTCATACTTACAGTCCTTCCTGCCGTAGGTTGATGGCAGTTTTAACCTGTCGCTGAATCATTGTGTCGACCATAACAGTGCAAACATTCGTATCTCTCCTTCTTGAATATCACGCAACCATATAAACTACAGGTAAATACTGTATTATATAAATTAGGACAAAGAAGGATAGCTGGATTGAAAGTAAGTCTTACCAAGTTAGGGAAAGGCCATCCAAGCAGTTGTCCTGAAGCACATGAGTAACCACTCCAAGGAGTTCGATTCCGCACTTTGCACTGCACTATTCAGGAAGCTGCATCCTTCCTCCCCTTTCTATATGAGCCCTCTTCAGAATAATAAAGAGGGATTTTAGTTGGACTCACACGTACTTTCGGACTTCCGGTCGTTGCTTCCCGCCTTGTTGTCCGTAGAAGTTCACGAAATCGCTACCAGAGAGCGACGTTGGTCATTCTCAGCAATAGAATAGTACGGGTATGCGCAGTATGCGGGTCCTATAAAATTAGGAATATTGTCATTACGTCATCGGAATGACAGTAATACTGATTGCGTGTGGTCTTCGTAAAAGGTATTGAAGGACAGCACTGATAAAATTCCGAATTTGCTGATTTCGGGGCATCAATACTCAAGGGTGGGGGGGATACTATCATTAGTACTGATGATACCAGTCTGATGATATACCTATCATCCTAACTAGGATGAGCGCGTCATTACTCAGTTCGCCAAGTGGAGTCGTTGTGCCAACATAGACTAAAGAGAAGATTATCTCCATCGACTTGTTTCATCTCTATTCTATTTTATAGAAGGCTTTTTTCCGATTTGATTCCTTGTTAAGTGGCTCGAAATATGACGCAGTACTTATAAATTTATATGCGGTCATTTAAATTTAAATAAATAGAATCTCTTGCGACCGATCATAAGCGATTAACTCAGTAGAAATATTAAAACTGCTTCTACGGCTGAGGTCATTTCGCACGCAGGCCCCCACGGGAATCGAACCCGGGACCGCTTTCACCGAACGCGTTGCTCCCCGCGATTAACTCATCACATTCGATATAAACACTTCGAACGGAAGAATTTTAGTGCAATATCGTTCACGTGAACATCCGCGTGGAGAACGTGGCTGCGGAGTGAATATTTTTGGAGAGCTATTCCTTATTATATTTTTATTTTCTTGAGATTTCCAGTTATTCTATTGTTTGCAGTTCCTAAACATTTGGCAGTTCCATCGACACGTTCTTGAGTGAATGCTTCCTTCGAATGTCTTGAAGAAAAGAATTGCCGAAATTTAGGGCGAATGAAAGCTTAAAATTTTTTGAGTAGTCTTTATTCACTTATATAAAAACAATTTTACATGCTCTGAAGATGAGGTTTGTCTGGTGAGAGAAATTAGAGCAGGAAGAATTAGAGCAATATGTTAATGCGTTGAGGAGGAGAGTACTTGAGAGAAACATTCAAGAGCCTACCGTCGAATATTCCATAAAATAGCAACAAATTGATTTCTGTAAAATCCGAGTAGAGGTCGCAACAAGACGATGTGGGAACAATGCTCTCATTTTTTAATCGGTCTTTCGTCCACCGACTACGCTTAGCAAAACATTTTACGCTTAATTAGTAAACGCCCCCACCAAGCATGACTGAACATAACTTATTTTAAAAACATATCTACATCTGGTCTTCCCAAGCCAGAAATTGTTGATCTTTAATAAAATAATTATGACCAGTTGATGGTTTGATTGGTGAGGGATGAATTTAATATACGTTTGCCCATAATTAAATTTATGAAGGGCTATTTGGTCAATAGTCATTATGAAGTCATCGTCCATTAATGTTTAGTGTATTTCAACTTAAAGCCATGAAATTTCTAAGAAAAATACTATCATCTCGTAATCGGTAATTATCCTCTTAAATTCCAAGCGTATTCCAGTATAATAACAAATTTAGATCGGTAAGGATAATCCAAATGTCCCCGTCAAGTAGGATGGAATTATTATAACTGGATACGAAACACAGTCATATCCTAACTTTCTTATAGATACTGATTCGGGTAGATTGTAAGCTTAGAATATTAGTGGAATTACGAAATATTACAAACTCAATGTCGTCGAACACTTTGCAGTTCGTGGCTCTTACTTAGGCTCACAGCTTTAACATGTCTTTTCTTTCAAATTTCGTTCGCTTCCCAGTAAACTTCTCTTTTCCTCACCATAATATTTCTACGTCGTATTGATGGCGACAAACCAACATATAAGTGTCCTTTGGTGAATCGGGTTGATTAAGAAACACTCCCACATGGCCGTATGTTAGTTTTGGCGATTTGTACATCGTACTCAACATATCCTGGAATCTCAGATAATTGCCCTCTCTGCATAAAGTACATATGTCGTTAGTCCCTACTATGTAATATATACGGACGTATAATTCCCGTGTATTTATATGGGATAATGCATGAGTTTGAATTCAACAATCGCATTGGTCACCAAGGGGATAAGTTGTTTATTAGAGCAAAATTTTACGAATTTTCCGTATATTTTATCAAAATTCTCGTATTTTCGAATCTATATCAATATTTCACGACTAAAATAAGAATCAGTAATCCATTTTTTGGCATTTGCCTCCACGTCGTACAACCATTATTTCTAATTTAATTTTGCAAAATAAACATAGTCTTCAAATCATGAAAACGAACGTTTCGTGAATTTCTTAAGGAAACGTATTATGGGCTACTGGGCTCGAACCCAAGCCTTTTGAGATAGGTGAATAGTTTTCGGGGGACTTCCAGCATTGTAGAAACATAATGCAGCTTGTTTCTTATCTCTACATCAAGCAGTTTCTGAGATAGAGAGGGGGACAGGCAGAAAGACGGACACTTCGCAAATCTATGCGTATAATAAATCTGTAAGGGAGCCGTTTCTGTACATTAAATAATACTTTAAAAAAGCGGTAGATATGGTAATTAGAAGTGATAATGAGTCCAAAACACCTATTTTTTTTAATATGTCTGTCTGTTATCGCATCTCGCAAAAAGTATCCAACCGATTTTGATGCAAATTGACAGGGAGATAATGTATATCCTGAATTGACACATATGCTACTTTTTATCCCAATATCTTACATCTTTCGATGGTTAAATGGATCTTTATGTTTCTAATGACTTCATTGGCGGAGGTGAAAGAGAGAGGGGTGCAAAGAGTAGGGAGGAGAAACTTTATTTTCCCCTAAAACTCTATAACTAAACTTTTTCCAACTTTCAAGATTGGCACATTATTACATCTCTTCCCCGCACAGATTATTGGCAACTCTTCATGTGCCTATTAGACCCCGGTTCGATCCTAGATGGGGAAAATGTTCCCCGTAAGAAATACATCGAAGGTTCACTTTTACCGCTTGCAGGCTTCATTTCTTTTGGACAATTAAATCAGAAGGAATAGCCGTACAAAATCGAGATAAGCACGAAAAGAAGGGAAATTTAATGAAAATTCTTATCTTTGCCGGGGAATATTGCTTTCGATTCGAAATCGCGAGTATTTTGATAAAATATTTTGATATTTTGTGGCAGACGTACATTTTGTGGTTGTAAACAAGCGGTCCCCCTGACGACTAATTCCATCGTTGAATCCGAGGTCATGCATTTCAGTTCACTTTTATCGCTTGCAGGTTTTGTTTCTTTTGTAAAATTAAATAAGAAAGAATAGTAGCTTGAAATCGAGACAAGTATCAAGAGAAGGGAAATCGAATGAAGATTTTTATTTTGGTAGTCGAATATGGTTTCTGTTCAAAATTGCGTGAATTTTGACAAAATAAACGACACTATTCTAAAATTTTGAAATTGTAAACAAGTCGTCCCCCTGACGACTTATTCCATTGTTGAATCCGAACTTATGAATTTTCCTACAAGAATAAATTGGGAATGAGGTCCATGTAAAATGCATGGAAAGTATTAATGATCGAATACAGGTATATGAAGAGAAAGAAATTTAATGAGACTTTAGCAATTGCAGTGTCGAATAATTTGCATTGACGAATCGCAGGGACACACGTACAACCATTTAGGAGTGTTTTATTATTCAGCTCATTTTTTTCAACGGAATTTCAGAATGAAGTAACATCTAAATATTATTTTCGTTGAGTAGATCTACATCTACCCCTGCAAGCCGCCTTTCGGCGAATGGCAGGGAGTGCTTAAACCATGACTCTGCTTCGATCATTGTCACATTTCATAGAAGAATGTGGAGTCATAATAATAACGAAATTTCATGTTTCATTTGCTACATTGGCTATGTATTTTATTTCCTGAGAGTCGAGTGAGTCGCAAATAGCATTAATTCTTACTTCCCATTGTTTCTGAATGGGCAGTTGAGCTATTCTAAGTGTGGGTCAGTGTTCGCCTGAAACTAGAGATCCAGTTCTTATAAAGCATGCAAACTTGCACATTTTTAAAAACCGACGACATACGGATTCCTTTTTGTGTATTCATTGGTCTCAGGTTCGATCTCATGCGAGTCAATGAGTTCCGATAAGATTTAAACTTCATATTAATCTTTTTCGGGTTTTATTTCTATAGCAAAATGAATAAAGAATCATCGCACGATCTGGAGACAACTATCATAAGAAAGAAATTTTATACAAACATATTCTTATCGTCGATTAAGTATTTTGGCTTCAGATTATGAGAACTTTGATTTTAAAAGTATCGTCTTTGATGAAATGTCCTATTGAGCTAAGTTAAGATGAGAGATGTTAGTTTCTCTTTTGTACAAACATGACTACTCATTTAATTCTATCTCTATTTTTCCCGATGAGAATCAACGGGCACTTCAGCTAGTCACATACAAGTATGAAATGATTATAATGAAGAAGATGCTCTATTTGTAGCAATACGACCTCATTAGCGAGAATCCATAACAGACTCGCTTCACTGGCGAAACAGCAGTACCGATGAGAAACACCGACAGTATTAATGATCATGCGAGGATAAAAGGAAGAAGTAATGATGGGGAATTATATCATTACCACTTATGATAGTGTTAACGACCGTGTGCGTCCGCTTTAGGATAGCCATCGTAGCCATTCTCTGTTTTTAAGTAACCGGGACAGATAGGGTTTTGAAGGGATTTAAACCGAGTATTTTAAATTTATTTACGTTCAAGTTCTCGAGTCTACTGTCTAATACAATTTATTTAATTACGCACAACCAAAACAATTAGTCACAAACAACCTCAAATAAGTATTCATAGAATTCAAATTCCCAACGAATGAGCTAGCCTTTAAACGTAACAGAACAAGGTATTGGTCCCAGGTTACTATTCATAATGCGCTGGCGATATATGTATGTGAATGGGCTTTCGTGTGCCTCAAATTTTGTGGTTCTTTGTACATACTGACTTGTTAAGTTTTCTCTGTTAATTTTGTGGTTATTTTCTCCAATGTGTTTTGCGTCGCTTGATTTTGCAAAGAAGAATACTTACAGCGACCCCTGAGAACCCTAACCCCCGCTGGTTGAAATTTCCTAACGGTTAGTTTTCTCCCAAATAACGGTTGTTTGGAGCTTTTCTCGAACTCTAATGTCTTTCCACAGCCGTGTTCCTTTTCCTTGAATTTTGAATTTAATTCTTGAATTTGTTACCAAAATTTCACGCAAATGCACACAAGTTTTCAAATCACTTTGTGGATTGCAGGAGCACGGAATAATCAGAGGACAACCCAATTATGAATCGTTTTTATAACCGATTGAAACGTGGAAGCTATACTCGATGCTTTGCTGTCCGTAAATTCTCCAGTTTTAGAAAGGGAATCAGTTGGGACGCCTCACAACTGAACGAATACTAAAATTGCACGTAAGTAATCAATCCATCTAGTTCCGTACAATTTGATCGGCCTATTTAGTTTTCATTCCGAATTTAATTCTTCAGTACTTTTACGAAACTCAGATTCCCGTTTTGGCCATTTTCTAAATAAAATTATAACTTGAGCTCGTAGTTTTCAATGCCAGGAGCGGTATAAAGCAGTGCCTTACACAGTGTGGGAATATTTCTCTCACTTTCGAAGCACGACCATTAAATCGCCCTCTCACAAAGATCTCTCTAAAAGACGGGATAAGCATTTGTTGCAAAGAAGTTCCTTAGTATAATGGAAAGGACAGACTTGTTAGAAAGTCTCAAAAATGAAATATACCAGCAACGTAACGACGTACTTGATGTCTATCGAAAATTGTTCAATTTCATATACATTAGTTGTTTCACGTGCAAGAACAATAATCGAAAAGAGTTTTCTGCCTGTCTTACATGTTTAGGTATCACAGTTTCCGAATATCTATAATTTCACTCAGTATTTTCTGAATGTTATAAGTTGCTTTTTGATTGTCTGCCTCTGTTTGAAGAAGCGAATCTCTGCTCCAACAGGAAGCTTCAATAAGACTATATCTGTCTACAT
Organism: Ladona fulva; assembly: GCA_000376725.2. Classification (NCBI taxonomy): domain Eukaryota; kingdom Metazoa; phylum Arthropoda; class Insecta; order Odonata; family Libellulidae; genus Ladona; species Ladona fulva. Next base: position 828,203 of record KZ308458.1, on the reverse strand, counting down.
TTCCACAGTCATTGTCTTCTTTTTGTTTTCAAAATATTCATAGTCCTTCTGCCCTTTTAGAGTCAAAAGATGACTATAGGATTTAACTTCTTTAGCTTTTTTCCTTTAGTTATACAATAATTACGAATCAGTTGCTCTTTTTCCCTTAATCATTTTCTTTTGTTAAATGTGACATTTTCCAAAACCGCCAAAAAGTTTGCCACGCCTTGTAGGACGTGCTTATTAGTTGGTAGTTTCGTTATTTAGAAATAGTTCTATTTTCATCTTTTTCCACTTTTTTAATAGCTTGTTCACTACAAGAGTCACGCACTTAACTTCACCTACATCAAAACGGACTGCGAAAACCTTACAGAGTTTACAATGTGTCCCTTCGTGAGCTTGTGAGCAGACCAACCACTTTAACTCCTGCAGCCACTTATACTGAAATCATTAACCCTTGGAATTTGAAATTGGCAACCAGTACCCAGGTGGTCTTCAACAACTCGTACTTCTCTGGATCAGTGTCTCACCTTTGAGACCACTAGGCCTTTGTCAGCGCAAAAATTGAATTTGAAAATCTGAGTCCGCAATTCATTTCCTAAGAGAGAATTATGTAAATCTAATACGACCAAGCTCAACCTTGTGGAATGGAGCCATACTGCATAAAGAAAAAGCACTTAGTAGGTTCCACAGAATATCTGTGGAAGCTACTAAGTGTTTTTTCTTTATTTAGAGAATTATGTATTGGTCTGGCGTTGAACACAAGAACAAAATTGGATAATGTCATCTGCGTTACAAATTTACTTATTTTATCAATACCTCAATTCTCTAGTCTATATCGTCATGGAAAGTACTCGAAATAAACTTCCGGAAATCCGCATTCTTAAGGGAAAAATCGGGAATTAGAGGCCTTCATAGCTAGACTGGATATCTCACATTTCCCCGGGGATTCTTGTTGGAGGTCACACAACACACAAAGGGCCATGTCAACTGCGCTTGTGGTTTATGAGAATCTGTATCCTATATGCTGTAAAATATTAGATACTTGAGCACCCAAACAGCGTAGATTTCAATAAATATTGAAAAGAAAGGTAAAAAAATGTCTGGAAGGTAGGAAGATAACATTTAATGGCCATGAATAATTTATATGAAAAAAAATTAAAGGAAATATTTTCTTATATGGAGAACTTGGTAATAAACGTGTATTGCTTGGATACAGATTTTCAAATGTTCTCTGGATCTCAGTTTTTCAAATTCAAATTTTGCATAAAGAAAGGCCTAGAGGTCTCAAGGGCCGAACACGTATCCATTAATTTTGAGCACGTTTTTGATTGCTCTCACTCAAGCAAATTTATAAGTCAATCACTTTTAGTGAATGTGTCACATAATAGTGTTCATTTGGTCAATACCATCTACTCTTTCTCGCTAACTTCATTCCAGGCTCTGCACAGTATCAACTAATGACCTCGACCGTATTCGATGGGACAGATACGCAAATGGGATCAGTGGATACCTGACAAACCCCATCGGCTGCCGATATTTCACCCCCTTCTTGTGTGGATGTTTTCCAACCGGGCCTTTTTCTTTACCACCCTCAGTTGCGCAGATTTTTTCCTACAAAATCTTTCTTTTGTATTTTTATCTATTACTGCTTCTTCACCCCCCTTCCCTGTGGGTGTTTTCCCGCAACGTGGGGTTTTCTTAGTCAACCTTCAGTTGCAAAGATTTTTTTTTCCATACCGCACTCTTTCTTTTAGTTATAATTATATTTTTTTACATATCTCAATGACATACGAGGTTAGGTGTAAGTGAGGTCCACATGGGCCGAACCTCTCCAATAAAGGATCATCTATCAATCTTTTCCAGATGGTACTGCTATCCATTTCTCTCCAATAAACTTTATTTCTTTACTTTAATGGACACGATAAGTTACTGCTAAATTTACTCTTGCATTAAGGATTGAGCGTGGAAATATTTTGTATATCTTATTATTTCGTGTTTTAAGCTAGAACAAAGGTTTGTTTTAGCATATAATCCCAGCAACATAACCATTACGGTGCGTGTTGGTCCGTATATCCTCTCAAATCCGAGATCGTCATGGAGGGTGACGCTCCGCCGCGCGGATATGGCTCTTGCATCGCCATCGAAAATTCGGTATATAAATCGGCGTCGCAAATTGTCGCAGGATTTTATTTCAGATTCCTCTTTAGGAAGCTTCAAAGAACATCGTGGTATAAGTTAGCTCGTGTACATCGTGGCGCATTACTACTATTTTCCTCGCTTTAGGTGAAAATTTGCCGTAAAATATGGGTTCGCCATTTTGTTGTATAACTTATGCAAATATTCTACTGTGATCATTCAAACCAAGTAATATGAAGCATAAAGAATGGGTTTAAAATACAGCGTCGTTTTTTACCCGATTATTTTGCTCATTTGGGTTCTGTGTTGGCTCGAAGCTGAAGAAATTTGTAAAAAATCGGAGACGCTTTTTTCGTAAAATTTGATCAACTTTGACCTCCTGTAGAATTTTAATGCACCGGAATAAAAGTAAATGATTTGTTATTTATATGCAGAATTTACTTAAGAATAGCCATGCAAAGTTTCAAAGTCCGCGCTCAAAAAAACCATTTTCTTATTTTTGGCCAGCTTTTTTCGATTCTAGCCCACTGTGCGGTGTCTTGTTTAAATATTTTAGATATCCAAATACTAAACCAGAACAGTATCCTTCGCTCATGAAAATCGGTGCTTAAATCAGAGAAGATAAAATACTTTCGCAAAAAGAAACACAGACTGTTGTTTTATACTTCCCGCCCGATTCTCTTGAACTGCCTTTGTTGTGGAAGAATCCTCGTCGAAATCCGAAAAAATCTGCCAATAAATTCTATTGTTCGCGCTGTTTATGAACAGGAAAACAAGAAGAAAAACGTATGAGCGTTTTTTATCCGAAAAGTTATTTCTTTATTGCTCCGAACGAATTCTCAGAGATAACCTTCATTCTCCAAGTAAAGTGATACAAAATACGCGCAAAATGCTTTTTAGTGAAAATCAGCGGAATCTTCTTCCTTTATCTACTAATGGCATTTAGAGTGGAAATCCAAATCTCTGCTTGGTCGGCCTTATCTTTGAGTGCTATATCTCGGCGGCATTTCTGTTGCAATACGGATTTTTTCTTACTCTTTAGCATTGCGGAGTTTTCAGATAAAATCTCAGTTGTCTTCGGTCTAGCGGACTCTTTCCAGATGCCTTCCTTCAGATTCCACGAGTGAGTACATTTTATTTTTCGAACAATAGTACATTTCCACAATTGTATTCTTGTTGAGGGTAATTGATCCTTCAATTCGTTGTGCAAACATTTTATTTTCGACTTCTATTCTAAAGAAAACTTTTGAAGCATAGCAAACATTCACCACGTGTTTATCAATATCCGCTATGTAATTTGCTTTCGTAAAAATATCGATCAAATTGTTTCAGCGATCAATTTATTCGTCGGCATTCAACAAAAGTTACTCTTCCAGTGATACCATGGAAATCAACAAAAGGTGTTTTGTATTTTTTAGAACATAAGATAGGCACTCGAGTTTGGACTGAAAATACGAAATGAGGGGCGAAACCCGAAACCGTATATAATTCGCTAAATAAAAAGAGAACTCAATTCATAAACGCGGGTCATCGTCTGAATATGCGTTAGCAGGGAGAGAGCAGCTACAAATTTATGAAGCTCAATCTCTCTTCAAGAATTAAGTTGGAATGAATGGAATCCACTTTTTACGTCCAATTTCTTTTAAGGCCAACTTATAGTCAATCAAAGAAATTTGGTATGAATAACATTACTCCCGGGGTAAACTAATACTTGAGTAGTGGACTGTAAGAAGAGCGTGTTCAGAGTAGATCAGAAGAGTAAGAAATAAGTTGGTGGATAGAAATGCTGCAATACAAATATTTGAAAGAGAAATGTGACGGTTCGAAGAACGAAGCAGAACAGTGCTTTTTTTTCTGCTGCACACTTATGTGGCACCTTTTGCTTCTTGTTTTATACCCTGCTTGTTATTACACTACTGTTATTGTACAGGGTTGTAGTACAACCTTGTAATGGTTTGTTTTGCGTGTTCCTAAGAGAGCTATATTTGCTAGAACTTTGTTCTTGGTAAGGTTCCCCATACCAGGTAAATATGTAGGAGTCTATTAAAAGGTAGCCTTTAATTATAAGTGAGGTTGTCGTGTGATAAAGACGGGGGAGACCACTTCTGCTAATTTCCTCTAGAAATATGCTTCGCTGCAATTAACTGTGGAAGTTGTTTCGAAAGATATTATATTTCATAAATTTGTTGCAGGTAGACAAATAGTCCGGTGGCAACGTAATTGATTGAAATACTTTTTTACATTAATTCTGCACTACACTATACTGTGTGATATATATTATACTAATTTCCATAATGCAACGTTATTAACTATTAAAAAACATCTATCTTCCAAGTACAGCAATACGGTATTACAGTACAAATATCTTCTATCCACAACAATTCAATATTACAATATAATTGTCTTCAAGCTACAAAAATACGCTATTTCGATATCTCCCATATAAACAGTTCATTTTCAAGTGAAATGTACATTGCTCAATAAAAATTTACACAAAATAGTTTTGATATGGACCTGGAATGCTACGACAATACTTAAGAAAGGGAAGTAGGAAAACAGAAATGACGAGGTCAACGCTAATATACAAGATCTGTGTGTAGTGCAGTGGAAAGGTGGGAGAGATTTCTGGAATTTTGATGTCAGAGTTATTTTCAGTGAAAGAAATCATAGAGAGGGGGTAGCAGTAGTGTAAGATAAGAGAGTGGGAGAAGCGGTGATTGCTTCTGAGTTAAGTAGAGACCGGGTTATTTGACTTAAAGCTGCAACGAATGCAAAACACCGCGGTGAGGTTTATTTTCAACTTGAAAAAATATGATCACGTTTCCGAATACTACTCTAAGCTATCGTTACTTAAATTATAATCTCGTCGGAAGCTACATATCCTACTATCCACATATAAATTTCTGAACACGAAGTCTCCACAGTATATTTATACCTCATTTGTATCTCTANCCACATGTTGAGTAAAATAGTAGAGATGTATAAATGGAACGCATATAAAAGGCAAGTTAAATACGGTCAACTGTGATACCTTTTTGAAAGTAAAAAACGGTCAAAAAGCAGAAGATCCTAAATACTTTATATCACGGGCGTGACTGAAGTTTCAATGACTCACCTCCACAAGATATCTCGGGTGCGTCAGGGAGGGTTAACTACTTGCAAACTGTTTCACTAATTCGATATCATCAAAGTTTCACCGAATTTACAAAATAGCTTTCGTTCCAGAAACTTCATGCTTTAATGTCTGAAGAGCTCCTCAATTTACAAATGGCAATCTTTCAATTAAAATCGTCGAAGTTTTGGTATTCAATTAGATTAACAAAATCTCTTTGACAGTTTCCGGTAAACATGGAAACAAATCATACCTCTGCATAGGCTATCGGATAGACAAGTGGGCTGTGCGATCACCCTTTATAGCAGCGGCCTCGGGTTCGATTCCCGGCGGGGGATCACATGCGCGAAACGACCTTGGTTCTCGAAGGACTTTCAACAACACTACTACTTATACACATACGTACCTCTTTATATTATATAATACATACACCTCTGTGTATCAACTTCAAAGATATCGAGTTCGAGTTATGTCAAATTTTGCGTTTCTTTTTTGTCATAATTTGTATTTACGTATTAATTCATTTATTATATCGGATTTATTAGGGTATTTTCTGTTTGCGGTAAATAAATTATTATTATTATTGTCATTGTTGATGTTGTTGTTATTTCTGATGTTGTTGTCATTGTTGTTGCTGTTGTTATTATTATAACTTCAAAAGGGCTTCATTTTCATTGGAGTATGCAGCAAATGGATTATATCACATTTCAATATGAGAAAAGCTGAGGTAATATATGCACAATCATACTTGTTCATTTCCTTTAATCAAACAACGAGAGGCTTTACTCAAAAACGGATGAAGGGAATTAATTGGCGTTTCTAACAGCTGTTGGACCTGATCCTAGAAAATTTATTCACTGGAATGCATTCAATATTCTTATACATAGGGTTAGATGTAAGAAGAGACTTACTAGTCTCAATCTCACCCTGAAATAAAGTCGTTTTATTATTATAAGTCGTTATGACAGAGGAAGTTAATGTTAATTCATTAAGCTACATAATTTACATATAAATGCACACAATAGTCAGTATGAGCTCGGATTAGGAAATAAAGAGGGGGTAGCAGTAGTGGAAATTATCTATTAGGAAATAGAAATGACAAAGAACGATCGCTGACTCTTCTATAAACCTCTGTATCACTTAGACTCTGTTTCAGAATTATAACTGCTGGAAGTACTCATGGAGAAAGCCAGTGGACACCAATTAGTTATATTTTGCTTAGAAAGAGATTTAAAAATACAGTTAAAAACTCTCGATGTTTCCCTGGTGTAGAAGTAGACCCTGGCTAATGATTCTAGATACGAATAGTGGGATGAGTTGCCAAGAAACGAAGGCAAGGACATTGAACGAAGAATATTGGAGCACATAAATCCACTGAAAGGTAGAACACCGATCAATGATGACAATGAAGCATCATTTTTCGAGATGTTCCCACTCTTAATCGGATTTATCTCCAAATATATTAAAAATTCCTTTGCAACGTCATAGTCTGATTCTTCAGAATTTTTTTCTGTGGAATTTGATTGCTTTAAGGAATGGCTGCATGAATCGACAAGAAAATGTAGGCAGAAAACAATAATATTTTGCTCTTTAGAGATAATTCTGTCGCTCACCCAAAAAACCTGAAAAGTAAAGCTTCTTTCATCAAATTTCACCAGTGAGTTGTGTGCTGTCGTAAACATGAATGATTCATTACATCTTTCTGGAATGAAATTAAAGCAGAAAATATTGTAAATTAATAGTGAAAAGTAGGAGTGGTTAATCAAACCATGGTAGCAAGAAGGCGAAGGGTGTTCAGGCAAGGATAGCATATTAAAAATGTTATTCATAATATTCTCTTTGGGATTATATATTTTATTTTACAATATTTTTGAAGCCAACTTATAGTTGAACCGAGTTAATGCGTGAGTTGGATAAGCACTGGTCGATCGGTAGTGAAACAACAATATTGAAGGAAAGCTATGCAAGAGAATGGGTATAAGGGTGAGTTGATAGGAAGACGTTGATAAGATGTTGTATGTAAGGTATTGATAGAAAGCAGAAGAAGAGAGTTGTTACGAGGAGAGACCATTATATCAATCTATAATTGTTATACACAATACAGCCAATGTTTTTTCCTAACATTGGCTGAAAGCCTGCGTGTATGTACATACGTAATTTCTCATATGAGGAAAATAGTTCCTGCTATCATGCTACGCCCTGAGATAATTTCAAATTTAAAAATATAGGAACTTATATTGTCGTGCAGCATTGCTACAAATATCGAATAATGAAAAGACAAAACGTATAAAAATTGAACAAATAGTAAAAACTTGTTTTTATATTTGACCGTTGTCATTATATGTGCGATACTTATTCTCGTACATGCATGACTTCCTAGAGCTTTGCTTCCAATTTCTCAAAAAATTGCTTTCTGATTCCTGAGAGCTTCTGTATTCAATTTAGTCGCTGATTATGCTTTAAATATCTTTTTGAATTTAAGTGGGGTTTTTATAATTACTAAATTATGATCAGAGTCTACTTCTACACCAGGGAAACATCGAGAGTTTTTAACTGTATTTTTAAATCTCTTTCTAAGCAAAATATAACTAATTGGTGTCCACTGGCTTTCTCCATGAGTACTTCCAGCAGTTATAATTCTGAAACAGAGTCTAAGTGATACAGAGGTTTATAGAAGAGTCAGCGATCGTTCTTTGACATTTCTATTTCCTAATCCGAGCTCATACTGACAGTGGTCACTCGTGCACCGTTTTGGTGTCCATATTAACATCGAGGAGAAGTCTCCTTTAAGGTGTTTAGACATGTGATTCGTTTAGTGCATAATGAGAAAATTTTAAGCGATAAGAGAATATAATTGTGGAGTAATCAGTTTTGTTAAGAAAATCGACTCAGTCATAGAAAGGCAAGATGAATTTCACACGACCCTTAAGGAAAAGTGATGTGCTGTGATGATGTGATAACTCACTTAGTGATGTTAACGGAAGCTTGAAATCAGGTCCAAAAAACTGAAGACCGTTTGATAAAATCTCAGAATTAAAGATTGAAGTATATCGTATTGGTGAGAGTTGATTTAGATTTCCTCCATACTATGTTATCTATCGAGACATTTAATGCTCCTTAATGGAAATCTTAAGCACATTTGTTAAAAGATGGCGGTTTAAGGGAAGAGTTCTTTCCCTGACGATGGATTTCGTATGATCGATGGATGAGTAGTGCGGGGTTATCCTTCTCTGCGATTGGCTTGTTTTATCAATTTGCGATGACATCTGCAGCGGTAAAGTATCTCAAAATAAAATTAGAACCATCACTCGTGAAAACAGAAGACTATTTCAAATGAAACTGTTTTTAATGAAAATTGTTCAAACACTGGTTCTCTTCAGGGCAGCCAGAGATGGAATCCTCCCAATTCTGGTGGAGGCATCGGAAAAGGAGTGCAATTACGGGGACGAGGCCGGGATGACTCCAGTGCATTGGGCGGCCTTCTGCGGACATTTGTCAGCCCTCAGGTTGCTCATTGGTCTCGGGTTCGTCTCACGCAACGCTTTCCTCCATATTCCGGATCATCCATCTATTTCATCTTTCGATTTCAATTCCTTCAGATTCAAATCTTTTGATTTTTCTTATTTTAGACCGCCATTGTTACCACTGGATGGCGGTTTACTTACTTTATTTTTGATGCATTTGATCAGTGTCTGGACGGATTTATTCACATTAGTTCATTGCAAACCGCCATATGGCGTGTTGCTATGGGATTATAATCGATATGAGACTCTGAAACAGAAAATCAAAAGCTATTGACAATCAATAGTTATAGAATCTACCAATTTGGCCTCGGCTTTGTGGTAGTTCTCAATTATAAACAATAAGGAAAAAAGAACACATACCCTTACACATACACGACCATAGTTTCGACCCTTTAGGTCATCATCAGAAGGATGACTTAAAAGGTCAAAACCACGGTCGTGTTATAAATATTGTGGTAACAGTAGAAGTGCTCTTTTCCCTTATTCTTTATAGTCAACGTGCGATTTTAATTATTGGTCACATTCCGCCAGGGAAATGTCCTTTGTCTTGCCCTACTTATTCGCAAATCGTTTGCCATTCTCTACATATTTCCTCTTAAACTTTTGAACTTTCCCCATTTGCAGAGGCAAGCCGTCCAAATATGATTCCTCAGGCAACACTGCCCTGCACCACGCCGCTGCAGGGGGTCAACTCAAAGTCGTTGCCTTTTTGGTGGCTTTGGGAGAGGACCCGTGGGCGCTGAACGCCGAATTCCAGAGCCCGAAAGTGGTGGCGGCACGCCACGGGCGGGAGGACGTTCTTCGATACCTGGACGCATTCATGGGCCGCCAGATGGCGTCGAACAGAAAGAAGGCGCTTCAAAGAGAGGAGAAGGCGAAGAAGAGGGCCATGGCACGCTTCTCTTCTTCACCGCCAGAGACCCCTAGCGGCGCAAGCACACCCAGCATCGCGTCGTCCAGAAGAAGCTCCGTGTCAACTCTGTTGGGGAGCACCACTTCGATATTCCGCAGGAGAGACAGCACCGTGTCGAAGGAGACTTCGAGGAGCGAGGAGGGAGTCCTGGAAGAAGAGTCAAGGGGGAAGCAGCTGTGGGACAAACTGAGGAACGCAAAGTCTCCGGTGTACAAGAAGATGCGGAGGAAGAGGGAGGAGGAGGCGAGAGGAAGAGCTCTTAGAAGAGGAGACTCTGCGGGTAATATCCTCGCACACGAAAGGGATTCGCGAAATCATTGGGACGGTTGCCTCGGATGAGGATCAGAATTTTAGAAATTGACAATCGGGAACTTCCCTTTTGCCTCCAAACGCGAGATCAATCTGCCGATGGACGGCTTACGGAGTGAAAAATAATTAAAAAAAGGAGACAACCAAGAAGTTGATTGCGCCGTTATTTTCTAAATCTAGATTAATAAAATACGCGGGTGAAGACTGTTTAGAAATTCTAAGAATGTGGAAATTTCCGATCTCTTTCCTTCCCAAACACAAAAAACATCGTCCATGAATCTAAACCAATAGCCAATACTCTTTACAAAACCATTAGTTTCCGAAAATAATTTCTTCTCCAAATCGTCCATGAGTATCTCCGCTAAGAGAGGAGAGAGAGGTGAACCTATTGCTTCCTCCTTCCGATAAAAGTTCGAATTAAATTTGAAATAATTCTGAGACACGCAGAGAGTATTCGAAGTCAAAATTTTTTCGCTAAGTTATTCCCTAAGCCTCGGACTTGTAGCAGATCTCTTAGGAGATTCAATGTTTCATTTACCGGGACTGAGGAAATACATTTTTAATGTGAAACGAAACCAATGTTGCGTCATCTGGAAATTTAAATTAGGAGAATGGTTGAGAAAATTCACCCGAAATTTTAATGGCAAATTTTGGCTGGAGCTGTGTTAGGTCACGGATTAGACCGTTTAATTTAAAGACCAGTGAGTATATCGGAAAGGGTATGGAAGCTACAACAGGTCTGATCAGGGAATTAATTTAGTGCACTTTGGCAATCCATAGAGTTGTGATGGTAGCAGATTCATCGGTATCACTTAGTACCTTTCTCTTTGGTTGGAAATTAGGCTAGACGCTGCAACTGCTTACTTCACCGCAGAATGATAGGAATCAGTAGGATCTTTCATTAAATTTACAATGTCATTAGCATTTATGAAATCTAACACTTTCTGATTATAATCAAGTATATCTGCACTTTCATTCGTCCGCGTTCACGACCCACTGGGGACTGTTAGAGGAGTTCCACATCTAAATTGTATGTACCTGCTTATAGACCATTATGCTCCTTACTGAAAGCCACTTCACTATTTGCTAGGAGGTTTTTAACAGACTCCATACTCACTTTAGGAGGAATGGAAAATTATAAACCTTTGTTGTATACTTATGTACTGTCACTGCGGCTCCAGATGTTAAGAGAAGGGAACTTACCATAGGCGGAATGGGAAAAGATTAAAAATTGTGTCAGGGATAAAGCTGAAACTACTATTGGGAGGGTCGAACAAAACATAATAAGGAAATCATGGGAGACGGTAGCAATGATAAATGAAAGAGAGGGGAAAAAATGGAAAAGGGTAAACAGTGAGCATGGCCATAGAATGTATAGAGCACTAAACAATGAACTGAGAAGGGAAACAAATAGGGCAAGGGAGCAGTGGTGGAAATGTCAATGCAAGAAAGTATAAAACCTGGATGGAGGCAGGTTGACTTATTTTATAGAATGGTGAAACAATGAAAATGGAATAACAGAATGACTGCTGTAATAGACAGCTGTGGAAAAATATTACGGGAGCCAGCCAGTATATGGGGAAGATGGAAAGAATATGCAGAGAAGCTGTGGGAAAGATATGATGCCTATCAAAGTGTTGTTGTCGGACTCATTTATCTTTGATGAACTTTGCATATACACTGACATTTTTTTTAACCTTGTATAGTTAAATTTATAAATTACGTGAAGTGTACGGACTTAATTAAAAGTTACAGCCTCCGAAAGATCCCACTCCGTGTTACCATAATGCCATTAGTCTGAAAACGTGCTCTTTGTTCCCCTGGGAAGAATCCGCGAAACCACCGCAATCGAACCCCAAACTCCCTCAAACTCTTTGGATTACCTAAAATCCTAAAATAATCCTAAGGATTACCTAAAAATCTATCAGGCTTGTTGTCTCCAGTGTTGGTGCACCCGTCCTCAAATTTGCGGCTAAATTAAATTAATGCTTGCAGAATCTCGATGTCTTCAAACCGAAATTCACCATTAAAAATTCCTGGACTTAGTGGAAAAAATACCACATCTATATGTCCCCCATTCAACGAAACTAGTGTCCTTTGATGTCTCTATTGTGTTCATTAGCATCCCCCCAACGAAGCCTTGGGATTTACTTCTGCTCTCTAGTGACACCAAGAGACACCAAGTTACACCAGTGACACCAAGTTAAAAGCAGAGGACGAACTTATCCATCCACTAAAAACCTGTCCCAAGCAAAATTATTTCCGCTTCAACAAGGTCTTGCCATGGTCTCCCCTTTATTTCCATTTTAACTTGTTTCCATGAACCATCAAAAGGAAAATATCTTTTCCTCTGGCCATAGAGAGGTTAAATACATTAAATACTGGTTCCGTTATGTTGATGATATAATTTGTCTCTGGTGTGGCAGTGAGAGACAATGAGATCGTTTCCTTAATTATATTAACTCCCTACGTAAAATAATTTTCACGATCTCTCAATTAAATTAGTTAACAATAATCATACCTTTGGGATTATTAGAAAACCGTCATACACGGATGAGGTTATTTGTTTTGATTCACACCATCGTTTCCCCCAAAAATTGACTGCTTACTTAACGAACCGATTACTACGAATCCCTAGATTGGGAGTCCTCATCCCTCACGGATGAGGAGTGCCAGAAAGAGTTGGATACCATCCAACACATGGTTCTGGTCAACGGAACGCATGGTGGGAAATTTGATCGCCAAAAATAAGAGACCAGTTCTGGACCTCATTTATCCAACCAAACGTGCTGAGATCCCCGCCAGATCTACATAAAGATCTACATAAATACCCTTCAAGCCGCCTATCGGCGTGTGGCACCAAATGGTATAGTTTGTCCTTTCTGGAGAAAATTGCACTCACCCATTGATTCCCAAAGATAAGAAAGTGCCATTCAAGTGCCACAGTACTCTTAAATACAAGTTTGTAAATTGCAAAGACAATATTGACATTATGCTGTAGTGTTTACCGTCTATCTTGTCAAGTGTGCAATGATGTGTATTTAGGCCAGACTGGAAGAACGAGGATTTGTTCAATAAAAACACAGTTTTTATTCAGTAAATCCCCGTGATATCAAGATTACACAAAAAATTACTCTTCCGTCATTTTCTGTTTGACAGAAAGGAAGTTCTGTATTAGGAGAGATGAACATGTGTCTGAGTTCACCCATAACCAGGTGGAAAAATCGCACTTTGCGAAGCATTTGATCCAGTGTAAACACACTAGTCACTTTAAATTACGTTTGACACTTCTGCTCAAAGGTGCCCAGACTGAACGCCTTGGAGCAAATAGAAGTCGTCAGACATTGTGCAATCCCCGTTTATAACATTTTCAATGAATATTTGTTTAACTTCCCTTCACATACCCTCCCTTTCTTCCCCAATCTTAACTCCTCCCCCTCTGTATCCCTGGCTGTTTCCCTAGTGCCCAACTCCCCTTTTCATCCAGCACTTCACTTCATCCAATCCTTTTCTCCCACCTTTCATTTTTCCTCCGCTGTTCGTTTTCCTTGTTTCATATTTCCTTGTTTCATATAACTGGATTTTTTCCTTTAAATTTTTCGGAATATATATTCTGTTGTTGACTGTATTTTCTTGCCTGATGATGATCCTACGAATAGAAACCATGGTCGCGTCAGTTTAAAATATTTCGTGGAGAGTATAATTAAATGGTTCTGTGTAAGCTTGTGTTAAAATCTAGGGTTATACTCATATAGTCCGTTCAATATTACTTTTGGTAAATACATTACTCAACTTTAAATTACTTCGGATACAAGAGAGTTTTCTTGTTTACTGGTAGTCTGGGCCAACAATTTTTGTTAACCCTATTCAATCCTCGCTCAGTTCTTTGGGCTATGATTCGAACGGCTCCTATTAGTGGCTGAAACCAAAGCACCCATTTATTAATCCACAAATGGTATCATACGAGAAAGCAGGTTTTTGATGTCTTGCAATAATACTAAGTGATAATCAACTATATGAGCCATCATACTTTAAAATCTCGTTTAAATATAAGGCAATTGACTGTCCATTTTGATGTCGTTTTGATTTGTTACTTTAATTCGCATTAGATTTGTTACAGTTCTTCAATTGATCTTTTAGATCCGCGTTTGGAGGAACCGTCGGTGTATTTTGGATCAAGCACAAGTATGTCAGACATTCCACGGTCAGTGTCTCAGCCCGACATAAGCTCCTTGTACAGCAGAAGGCAGAGTGTCATCAGTTCGGAAGGATCAATAGCACTGATAGACATCGATCTGGAGGATGAAGTGTTTACATCGCTGAGCATGTTTGAGAGACCGGGATTTGGAAAGATTGCCTTCAGGTAAACATCGCTATCAGTATCAGTTCCTTCTATCGAAGTTTGCAATACTTTTCCAAATTTTTGCCATCGCTGCCGTAATATAACAGTTACGTGTTGCAGCACATAAATGTGAGTTAACACAATAAATAAGGGAATCCTGCTGCGATTATTTCGTTTCCCCCTCTCACACTCAAACTTCCAAAATATTTACCCTCACCACTGTCTTCCTCCTCACCAAAATATCACGAAGCACCAGCAGAAATTTCAAATGCAGTGTTTGACTGACAGAGCACGGAGATAACTTGCCCACGTACTTTTGCAAATAATTTCGTTTTTTAAAAGCTTCCTCTTTAAATTTAGGATAACCATTTTCATCATTTGAAAAATCTGAACCGTAACTCTCAACAAAAGGCAGTCACGGACAGAGAGCGACGGTACTCTAATGATTACGTGGCTGCATCCTTGGCCTGTTAACGCTAAAAATCCTGTGACAGTAGCAATATATAGGCAATCAGTACGCAGCTTAATAGAAGAGTAGCAGCCTCCCTTCATTTGAAGGGAGGCTGAAGTGCTAGGCTGCTACTGAAGTGAGTCTGGGGACCACCATGGCCAATACACTCATTCCACTCCAGGCATGCGAAGATGTTTATTTAACAGCTGTATCATTGTTATACAATTTCGCCGCAGGCAGACGCTGGGTCGGGTGGCTACGTTATATTATACTACCATCGACAACTCAAACGGTATCAAAAAATTCTACAGACATAAATACAAATAAATTGAACTTAAGAAACCCGTTCCACTAGATACAATATTTTACAAACTCCACTTCCCAACTTACAATTTAAACAGCTATAATTTACATGTCAGACTACAACCAAAACAAAAGTATGTATATTTACAAACAATTCTAATGTTTCTTCAAAATCCTTGCATATAAAAATACGGAATACAGTGCATAAAATACGATTCCCCGCCAACTACATAAATACCCTGCAAGCCACCTTACGGCGTGTGGCAGGGGGTGAAAACACCGGGCGTTCGGACAATTTTTTTAGCCTATTATTATCATGTATAGTTCGCGGAAAGAATGAATTCTTAAAACGACTCGTCCTAGCATCTATTTCTCTTATTTCGCGCTCATTGTCGGATCGTCCAAGGTAGCAGGGGGGTCTCATAATATCTACTATATCTTCCGCAAATGTACTTTCCCTAAATTTATCAAGCAATCGCAATCTAGCTTCTAGTCTCCTATCTTTTAAGGATTCCCAACCTGCATCTGACAGCATTTTGGTAACGCTTGCTTTTTTATCGTAGCACTTCTTAACAAAACGTATCGCTTTCCGTTGCACTTTCTCGAGTTCACGGATGCATGTATCGTCTGCCGGATCCCATATACTTGATGCATATTCAAGATGAGGCCTAACCAACGCAAAATAACATCGTTCTCTAGCTTTTTCGTCACATTTACCGACAATACGCCTAATGAAACCGAGTTTTCTAGTTGCTTTAGCACAAATGTTACGGATGTGCGTGCTCCAGTTCATGTTATTCGTAAGAGTGATTCCGAGATATTTTACCGAGTCCACTACTTTAATTACTGTTCCGCTAATACTGTACGATTTATTCTGCCGCAACTGTTTTCTTTCGAAAAAATTTACTACGGAGCATTTGCTTGTGTTTAGGTCGAGTTGCCATTTTTCGCACCACCGTTGAATACGAACTAAGTCGTTTGCTAGGGATTCCTGGTCTTCCACGCTTGATATTTTCCTATATATAACTGTATCGTCCGCGAATATCCTCACTTTACTATCGATTTCGTGGCTCAAGTCGTTTATGTATATCAAGAAAAGAAGGGGCCCAATCACGCTGCCCTGGGGTACGCCTGAGGTAACTTTGACTCTGTTTGAAGTAACACCATCGAGTACTACTTGTTGTTCCCTATCGCAGAGAAAATCTTTGACCCAGTCAATTACTTCCTTATTAATTCCAGCCAATTTTAATTTGTAAATTAATCTGTTGTGAGGAACTCTATCGAAAGCATTCTTAAAATCGAGGAAAACAGCATCCACTTGCTTACTACTCTCGGCAGATTTTAAAATATCGTGGACGAATAGCGCAAGTTGCGTTTCGCATGACCGGGACTTTCTAAAGCCGTGTTGGTTCTTATTGAAATAACTAGCGCTATCTAAAAACTTCATTAGTGAGCTAACAACGATGTGCTCCATTACTTTGCCTGTCAGTGAAGTTAACGAGATGGGCCTATAATTACCTGGGTCGTCCTTTAATCCTTTTTTGTAAACGGGCGTAACATTCGCTAATTTCCAATCCATTGGGACGCTGGCTTCATTAATTGATTTGGAGAACACGATTTGGAGGTATGGAGCGACGCTATCCGCTAGTTCTTTCAATACTCTAGCCGGAATACCTTCAGGGCCTGGGGATTTATTTGGCTTAATTGTACGCAAGAGTTTAGCGATTCCCTCTTCAGTAAAACAAATACTTGACATCAACGCGTTTGTGTTTGTTACCGGAAGGCTGTCTGAGCTATTATCGGCTGCAAATACGCTTTGGTAAAAGTCGTTAAGGATGTTCGCTTTCTTCTTCGGATCACTAGTAATATTGCCATCGTTATCCCTTAATGAGCAAACGGTTTGTAATTTTCCCTGTGTCTCCCTAACGTACGACCAGAAGGCTTTAGGGTCCTCCTCTAAGCTATCACCTAGAATTTTCTGCTTAAAATTACGTAGGGCGTTTCGCATAGCACGCTTAGTATCGGATTTCGCATTCTTATGCTTCTCTAATAATAACGTTGTTTTTGAGCAGAAATCAGACTGGTCTGTACCCTTAAGGGCTTTTACTTTTCCGTGAAGTGCTCTCTGTTTCCGAAGTGCGTTTCTAACCTCTTTATCATACCACCTAGGTTCGCAATCATTTTTTGAGAATTTCGAAGGAATATAAAGGTCTATGTAACTATGCATAATTTCTATAAACTTTTTCCAGGTTTCTTCGGAGGACAGATTAGTGACGTGCGACTTAAATGAATTAAGATTGGTCAGTAAATTCTCGGCAAAGCTCTCGAAATTTGCTTTGGAGTAGAGGTGGATTTTTCGTTTAGGCTTTTTATGCTTATTTAGTTGTATATCGATGTCTACGTATACGCCCTTGTGGTCGCCAAGTCCATCGTCGATCGAAATGTTCTTTACTCGCTCAGGAGAGTTAATCAATAAGAGATCAAGAATATTTTCTCCCCTTGTTGGTGATTTTACCGCTTGGTTTAATGAATTTTTTTGAAGCACATTTAGTAATTTTGTACACGAATCGGCATCTCGGGCACTTCTTTTAACGCTGTAATTTTCCCAGTCGATATCTGGAAGGTTAAAATCGCCTCCTATAATCGTTACGCTTTGATTATTCATGCGGGTGTAGGAGTTTATCTCATCGCTAAGGCTGCGTAATACTTGCCGAGAGGAGTAAGGTGGACGGTAAAATGCACATAAATTGATATTAGGCTTATTAGATTGGCTAATAGTGCACCAGACACTTTCTATGTCACTATTGCTCGAATTCTGTTCTTTGCTCTGGAGAGACGATTTAACTGCAATAAAAACTCCTCCCCCGGTCTTTTCCTTACGATCTCGACGGTAAGTAGTGAAATCTCTCGGAAATATTTCATTATCGTTTATATCCTCTTGCAGCCAGCTTTCTGTTCCTATGACAATGTCGGTATTGTGGCTACGAATGAGATGCTCTAAATCTGATACTTTATTTTTGATACTCCTACAGTTAACGATCGCAATTGATATTTTGTTTTCGCGGACAGGTATAGGTGTAAGCGGGTTTATCGGGAATATTCGTATATCTTTTAAGTCGCTCGTTGGCGCTGTCACTGTTATTCGTTTGGACGAAAATCTCGCTCGTTTCGTTCCCCATAACTCACTATCTGACCTACTCACTTTCCTAAAAAATACCTGCAATGCTCAAAAATCCTACGATAAATTACATTATATTATTATAAAATCTTTTTACACCTTCGTCTACATTCCTTATTTGTTTTCGGTAAGGGTTTGGTATTACGAAGATGAGAAAGGCAACTGGAAACAACTTCGTTAATTTCCCGAGAATATCTCCACTTTAAGTTATACATGACTCTCGAGTGGAATAGTCTGGAGGAGAAACAATCTTCCATTCGAATCTACAGATTGAGAATTTGCCGGAGGTGAAAAACATTTGATAACAGAACGAATAATTATAGGTGCCTACGAATGAGATGCTCCAAATCGGATAATTCACTTTTAATGCTACTACAATTAACTATCGCAATTGGCATTTTACTTATTAAAAGGTGGTTTATTGGGAAAGCTCGCTTATCTTGCAGTCCGTGGCTAGTTCGGCTGAAAATTGAAAGCCCACTCTCTGACCTAGGGGAGACTGGAGGAGGTTGGCCTACTTTTTTCTTTTCACTCTATATTTTTAGTTTATTATCTTTTTGGCCAAATTGTCGTTACAATCTTGTTCTGTAAGAAATTGTATTAAAATATTTCTCGATATTTTAAATCCAGTTTATGAAATAAATTTCGCAGTGGAAGAGAAAAACGCACATTGGCGATGCTATGATGTGCGGGGAAATGCAACGGCGAAGTTCTTTATTGAGAAAGAGTAACTTTAAATTCATAAGACTTAGAATTATATAACATTTTCTAGAATTGATGGTAGTGTTTCTTTGTAATTGAAGTTTATTTTTGTGAGGATGAACTATTAGCTGATAACAGGCACGCACCGAGCGTAGGGGCCTGAAGGGGTTTAGCCCCACCCAAGATTCTACAGGTACTTCTTAATTCTCGAGAGGTTTTGTTAGCATAATGTGGTAGTAATAAACATTTGTCTATTTTACTTTATAGATTTTCTTATTTTATGCATCCAAAATACCCTAAATTACATTGCATTACAAATATAATGTCAGGCGAATTCCCTAAAAACGCTCTCTAACATCGTCTAAAAGAGTTATAGAGGTCCTTCGTGAAATCACGAGGAAAAATTAGGACTACCAATAATTCGCTTCGGAGGCACGAGCCCAAGTAAAAGTTTCTCCAGCCGCAGCTGTCATCCGTTAAATCAGCCAAAGAGTGAGCAGAAAACAACTTACGCTGGGTCTTTTGCCCTTTAGACTTTTTTCTACATTAAGGGTTGAAACGGCAGAACCTTGGGACTGTAATCGTTTACAGATTTTGCTAATTCTTAGAAAAGAGTTTTTGGGACAATTTCAGGTACTTAGAAGGAGAAGCATTTTTAAGAGTTAGTTTAAAGTGGTTTCTCTTGGAAGAAGCATCATTAGTGAGAGTGTATCTTATTTGAATTCTCCAAGAAGTTGATGAAAAGGTTTTTTGAAATACGCAAAATTAGCTCACAACAAAAAATTACCCAGCATAAAATAAAAATTGTTATCGGACTCATCCATCTCTGAGGAATTTTGCATACACACTGCCGTCTTGTTTAACCTTGCATTGTTAAAATTATAAATTATTTTATGTGTATTGAGAGGTGCAGCAAACTATGGGGCGTGACAAAATGTAGCTACGCCGCCGCTGGTTGACGCCCCCCCCCCCCCCCCCCCCCAGCGTATATCCTGGGTGCGCGATTGGCTGATTAAGTTGATTTTGCACATGATAGTGCTGCTTTTATGTTACTGAAAGAGACTAATATAAGACAATGAGAGACTAATAATAGTAAAAGTTGCTTACATCCTGCGAGATATGGAGTGATTAATTACCACTAATCCCCCAAAACTGTTTCCCAAGCGGTACTTAGGAAGCTCCATACTGTGAGCAATAAATTTAATAAGAAAGCTTTTAACCATCCCACAGATACACGGTGATACTTCGGGGCCCCAACCTCTGGCCTTGCGCAATAAAACCTCGATAAAATCGAGAGAGGGCCATTAGAAGACCTAAGTAAGCATCCATGTTGTTTCAAAAGCCTATCTTTCAAACCTATGTAATTTAACCTGATAGATTTACCTAAAGTGGAATTTTAATATCCCCGGGGCCCTAAATCATACATACATACATAAACATACATAATCCTCATGGGCCGCAAGAAACATTCACATTACCGACGAAAGATTGAGCATCTCGGATAACTTATTCCAAGTTTCCCTATAATTTATAATCGAAGAGCATTTCGAGCGACAGAGGGTCGAAAGTAAGGTCACCTTTGAGTATTTGCAATGGCTGTACATTTATTAATAATCTTCTTTCTTCATGCCGTGTTGCAATCAATTGTTGAAATCACTCACTGGCGGAATAAAACAAATTCTCAAACTGCAGCTTTGTACTTTCCTCTACCTCTCTAAGCAAAAATTTGCAGTTTCGATCGAATACATTCATGAAAAGTGTTTTTTAGTCCATCAGTCCATAAAAAGCTGAATGCAATGGAAATAAATAAGTGGAAAAAACATGTACCG
Organism: Ladona fulva; assembly: GCA_000376725.2. Lineage (NCBI taxonomy): Eukaryota > Metazoa > Arthropoda > Insecta > Odonata > Libellulidae > Ladona > Ladona fulva. Next base: position 807,422 of record KZ308458.1, on the reverse strand, counting down.
GACTCGACCCTGTGCATGGGAGGCTAGCATTCGAACCACTACTCCAACCCATTCTCCTATGGGCTTAATTGGATGAAAAATTCGAAGATTTACATTACCTCACAGCTTTAAAACCTCTTTTCCATTGAAATTTCGTTCTTCTCCCAAAATCTTCCCTTTCCTCAACATATTCTTTGATATATTGATCGCAACAAACTAACGTAGAAATTGTTCTTTGGAAATTCAGGTGGATTTACGAGTAGAACCTTTCCTACATGATCGTATATTTGTCCCTGCGATTTTTATATCGTACGTTGCACATGCTGGAATCTCAGAAAATTGCCCCCTCAAAGTCTGTCGTTAGCTCCTAATCAATTCTATATGGGCGCGTGTATTCTTGAGGGTTGTTAATGCAAGAGTTCGAATTCAAGAATCGCCTTGAAATCCATCATTTTGCACGTAGGCCCCAACTGGAAATCGAACCCGGGACCGCTCTCACAAATTCGAACGCGTTTGCTCACTTCATTATCCGAGAGCCCGCTAAGAATGTAGAACTGTCTTATGTTTGAGTAATCTTATATTGGAGTTGGTGAGTTAGTTCATTTTATCGAATATGATATTATTTCTTATGGGCGTATTTCAGATCCATTCCCTTCACTTCTGAAACCATTATATTTTATACAAATTTCAACTCATGTCACGAATCCCATATCAATGTTGCAAAGCCCAGAATACCTATTCATTATGGTTGCCAAATTTTGAGCTTCTAGCAATAAGATCCTCAAAGATTTCTGTACGACATCTATTTACGTACGTGTACTTGTCGACCAACGCATTTTAACTCTCTGATCCTTGTAAAGTGGTGTAATCTGAGATGCAATCCATTTTTTATTTTTTCCTTGCTATAAATCAAAACGTGATGATGTGTGAATCAAATATATAAAACAGATATGTAAAATAAAGACAAAACATTCTGTGCTTCTTTAATGTTGAGTAAACAAATCTTAAGAAAAATTACACCAGAAATGATACCACACGTCTTAGACAAAAAACAAAGTAAGATTACGTTTTATACGTATTGTAGTTTCAAGAAATAACCGTTAATGTAATCAATAAATGTGTTTCTTCTTTTTTGGCGCAGACAGAATTCCGTCATTGGCAAACCAATATTCAACAATTTCCAGAGGAAGAGAAGAGCACATTCAGTGGGAGTATTTGGTAAGAACTTTTCATTGGACCAAATTAAAATGTCTTTGCAGAATTTTTCATTAAATAAACTTATGAAATATTAAAGATATCTTGGTACTTTATACTTGCAAGTTAAATTTATCAGAATCAATCAAATATTTTACAATTAGGAGCATACAACAAGAGATATACTAAACCGTGCAACTGAAATTAATGGAATTAAAAATCGGACTTTGAAAAAGGGATGCGCGGATCAAAAAATGTCATATAATAATTCAAGATTTCAAGACTTTATTTTGAGAATATTCAATTACATTGGCAAAGCTTTAAAGTCCTGTCGTACGAGTACTCATGTCTTTCTCAGGCCATCCAACATGTGATGGTTACAAAGTCAGAAATGTGTGGAAAGTACTCATCCAAATGCTTGCAGCATGATATTCGTGCATCTCGAAGGGGGGCGCCGAAACAGGAGCATTTTTCTCTTATTTCGATAAGCATTAGTACACCACGAGCCGCCACATGGCTTATGGCATGCAGTATAAAAACATCGAACCCTTCATTAGCTACCTGATTGGAATTCCCAATACTACCTGGAAAAAGAGACCAGTAAGAGCTGTTCGTTCTCACTATAATCTCGCGAAATCTCTGTTATGTCTGGTATCGAAAATCGCGTTCACTGGGCACGAGAATCACAATATCGCCTTTCATCATGTAACTCAGTATTTGAAAATTTCTGGAATAGCTCGTGCTTGGTTCAGTACTCGCTTTGACCAACAAGGAGCAATTGGCAGAACGATGTTGAGAACCATGATGAAACCTATTTCGTGTAGAAATGGACAGAGAGAAAATAAAACATGTGATAGGTTTTGTTACCATAGGCCTGGGTTCGAGAGAAAATTGACAAGAGAGAAATTTATATCGCGTAATATCCGTCATTTTCGTGCAGTCAAGCAAAGAAATTGCTGGCGTAATAGTAGCGAGTTAGGTAGAGGTCCGAGGTTCGTACTGTTTCGGTGAAAGTTGATTTAACTTTTCTCTTTTCGTAGTAAATAGTATAATAATAATATAAATTGGTCTGATATATTACTTTTCCGTTCTTTATAATTTTAAATGGGCGAGATGCCGTAAATACGTTCGTAAAATTATTTTTAACCAACTAACCTCGTAAGTGGTACTCCCACAATTTTTTTCATGCAGAATAAACCACGTGATGGTGACGTCACTATAGGAAAAAAATCAGAAAACTTGATGCAAAAGCGAGTGGTATACTATATGTTCTCATTAGAGATATTTAAGGGTAGCACCGTAATTTACTTATCTGCAAATCTTTGAAAATCAGCTAACAGCACCACGTAACGGTATATTGGCTGACTGCAGGTAGTAGACTTTTACGGCTCCTACTTTCTAGGCTTGTGCATTTAGCCTAGTCACTTTATACATCCTACCTAGCAAAAGGTCACGCAGTTCTAATTTTTCAATATTTTGTAAGGACCTATATCGATATTAGGAAACCAAATTTGCAAGATCGAAAGACCTGTGCGAGATGCGCTGTGCCAAAAAAGTTAATCAATTATGTAACAACGAACATAAAATTTCTTACATTTCAGGTCCAAATTTAACTCCACACATCCAGAACTTTCTGAGATATGAGAATTCTCTTCAAATATTGGCCATTTTTTTACAAAAAATTAAAAATGTTCTCCTCCTCCCTCCACCTCGGTTTATAAGTGTGGTTAGTGAAGACTTTCTGGGACTTAAAAATGACGCTTTAGTCGTCAGTTTGAATAAAACTTTTCCTGTGGAAACCGGAATATTTTGTTCCATTTTTCCCCATGAATAATATTAGAAGGTTCCACAAAGTGCATGCTGAAGTAATCTATTACGTAAAAACATGTCAGTTATAGTCGTGTATCTTGCAAATATCGGGACAAATTTACATTCCACGAGGAAATTTATAAGAAATTAATTTGTAGTAAATTTATTAAGCTTCCATTTAAATTCAAAACGGTGCTCGTATACTCAATAGTTCATTCGAAAATGGCATAAAAGTAAAATTTTGCAAAAGTGGATTTTTTTAAACAAACATATAGGTACAACAATTTCTAGCACAACAAACATCAAATATATACAAAGGAAATAAGTTATTAGTAAATTTTGTTGTTACTATGATTACCATCTCCTCAAGGACGAGGGAGATTTAAATCACTCTTAATCTACGGTTGGAGGAGATTTAAATGGACAAGGACATTTTCAGGTGCTGCGATGTAAGAATTTATAACTCAGCTTTCATTAATCCGAATCACTTCAAAATTAAATTTATTTTACTGAAAGATAAGTTATATCTCCGTATTTTCTCGTTCAACTACCTTGCGTAATTTGCGATTAAAAATTTACGATTGCAAAATTCGATCATTTTATCAGTTTGCTGCGATTTTTAGCGCCGATGCAACCAATATGATGCTTTATTGCGTCCCCTTACCATAAACTTTCATCGTATTCTTACGCTCAAGCTGAATTGATTTCTCTCGACACTTCGTAAAGGCAGTCAAAAGCAGATACGTGGATTCAGCGGTAGTTACGTGACCACATAGTATATGTTTTAATAATATTAATAAGCTAATAATACTATTTCCAATGGGAAAGAGAGATTAAAAGAAAGGAGAAATAGTTTCGCTGATAGTCGATTCGAATCGCGGCACCTCGGTCCCATTTCCGTCCTCGCTACCACTACGCCAGCAAGTGCTTTGCTTAACCGCGCGAAAATGACGGATATTAAGCAGTATGAATTTCGTCTTGTAAATGTTCTCTCTAACTCAGGACTATGGGAACAAAACCCATCACACCTTTAACTTTCTCAATGTCAGAGGGTAATGCACAAGCCATAAACACACCGAACCCTTCCAGAAGAGAGCGGAGGTCTGCAACCTCTCTCTCAAACTCTGTGACCGCGACTAAATTTTCTCGTAACCAACTGTCGAAGAAACGGGAGTTCTTGGGGAAGCTCTTTTATACTGATATTTTAATAAGAAATGAATAGTAGGCTGGTGGTACCTTTAACTTCGATAAACAGGTGAAGAATGAAAGAATCATACCTGGCTAAAAGACTTAAAAATTTCTTAACTATTTAACTCATTGATGTTAAATTTAACACTTAGACGTTAATAATACCAAACTAATTCGCTAATATGATGAAATTTAACAGTTCCAAGACTAAAATCAAATTTTTTTGTCATTCCTATGTCAACAACAGAACGTGAAGGTCATGAATTTCGTGTGTAGAACTGCCTCAGGCCCAAACATCTTTGGTAGATTTTCATGCAATAGCATACATCTGGGTTGTGAGGGACAGTAAATCATCTTTCGACACCAGACTCTTTTAGGAAGTTTGAAAATTCTTCATTCGAATGTTCTCCACCATTGTCATATTGCATACATTTTTTATTTGGATAAAAAAAGGATATTTTGCCTTACAGGAGAAAACGTGAAAGGGCAGAGTCAGATTGAAGATGAGGAAGAATTGTCCCCACTGGATGCATTCCTTGCTGCTTGGGGCCTAGAAATGGAAGGCCCTGCATTACATCGAGCTGGATTCACATTGGAATCACTCATGAATGCTCAGGAAGACGATTTAAAGGAAGCTGGCATTCTGCTTGGCCCACGCAAGAAGCTAATGGATGCCATTGAAAAGCGAAGAGCAATCATTCGATCTCCATCTATTATAGTCTCCAGGCTTTAACCATCATGCTGAGCCAGGGCATATATGTTAGGTGCCTTAGTGCAGAAACTGATTTGGTGCCTCTTTGTTAAAATAACTTGGTATTCTAAACTACATAACCATTTAAGTATCCCATGTCAAGAGGGCAAATATGGAATCCAAAATAATTAACCTTGAAACTTTGAGAAAGAGGATAAGAGATACTGATGCTTGTATAATATATATTTATTAATAAGAAAAAATATGAACAAATTTAATAATATACAATAAATATATTAATGCTGATCATAATCTTATTTTTCTAGCCTTTGCACTGATAAAATTTTCAAAGACAATGCTCTAGTTTACGTTTCTAATTCTTCATTTTTAATTGCAATGATCGACTAATTGGATCTCTTTTGTTTATTGATGATAGCTAGTAATGTTTATAAAAATGTGAGAGAATTTCTTTCTGTAACTGTAAGTTGTAGTTACAAGTGAATTCTTAATGAGAAGAATGGATTAAATTATTCAGTACCACCACTTTGGATGGGTACTTCTGGCCTAGGCACAGTGCTATTAGTCACCTCAGCTTTCTTCAGTAATCAAACAAAAGAATATCGAAAAAAAGACCAAATGTGACCAGAACATCAATATTCAGGTAGTTTTTCATCAAAAAAATTGTATTGTATTGTAAGTATTTCTTTGCAAATCGCAAAACATGTCATCAGCATGAACTTCTTTGTTATTAAGAATCATGGAATATTTTTAAGAACCCGCAAACCCAAAGGGCATCCCAAAAATCTTTATCATACATAACATTCAGAACATCTTTGGCAGTCACGTTTTCACAAAAAAGTTATGATATTAATTCCTTTAAAAGAAATTAAATTGAAGTAACTAAAAATTTTTATGCATGTCTTTGCAATGTTTTAGGATACTACTTATATAAAAATTCTGCAAAAAAACACCCTAAAACAGCAAAGAAGCTAATAAGACCCACAAGGACCCCAAGTAAATATCCAATTAATCAGCAAAACACTATTCCTCTCATTTGCTTGTTCCCCGTTTCTCTTCGATTTCTTATTGAAGAACATTTCTAGCAACCTAGTCAAATGTAAGGTCACTTTTGACTTTTTACAAGGTGGATAGATAAATAAAACATCCTTTTTCGTCATATTGGACTGTAATCACCTATCTCTAATGGATGTGTTTAAATAAATTCATTAGTTAATTCTTACAGAGAAATGGAAGCAGCCTGGCATCAAACCACTGACCATATTGGTTGATATCATTGTCTCTTCAGTTATGTCATCTCTGTTTTCAACAATTCCAAAAGTTTCATGTAGAATTCATTTTGTTGCATCAAAGTGAAGAGTGAAGCATCAGCGTTTTGTCAGCCTCCTTTTTAGAAAAATTACCATCCACTCATTTTTAAAATAATCATATTTCAATCCTCTTGAATGTGCTGAAACCAAACCAACAAATGAACCAAGAATAAGTTTGTTTTGTATACAAACTTACTTACAGAGTAATTTCAAGCATTTCATTGTACTATTGCTTGTTTAACTTTTCTTGAAAAGTTAAAATCACTTTTTTACAAACAATGTGGCTTATTCCAAAGGAGAAACAGACATGAAAAAAGTCTGACGGACCTGGGACTTGAACCCAGGTCTTCCAGTTGCCGGTCGGATGGTGGTCTATCCATTGAGCTATCCCACCAAAACATGACTTAAGAAATGATTACAAGAAAAGTACATGTATACACTCTCATCCTTTGCCATGTACTTGTGGCTGCTTAGCACCTTCCCTTGACATTGAAAGTTGTCAGCACTAACTTTCAGAGTCAAGTGTTCTACCTTCAGGTAGGTTCATGTGCCTTAATATTCAATGTAATTTCTTTCATTTATTTGTAACTTACCCCACGCTTTATATAACCTAATTTCTTTTGTCTTACTCTCTGACTTTTCCCATGTGTTCTATCCTCAATTACATTCTTCAGCAATCCCTCTCCTCGCAATACTTGACCCCTTCCTCTAATGGCACTTAATTACACTAGGGATCCACAAATCCAAACACTGATAATCCAAAAGTTAAGTTAATCCATTAACAGAACTTTTGGAAAATTTTTAAAAATTTAAAAGTACAAGCATAGAAAAACCATTTGTTAATTAACTTTTACAACAGTATGATATAAACTACTGTAGTTCTGATAATTTACTCTTTACTATATCAGATAAAAAATTATGGAGATACATTTCAAAACTAAAATTTACTGTCAAACTACTGTACAAAGCACAGAAATTAAAACAATATTATATCAATGCAATAAATGAAGTGATTTGAATGCACTTTTACTGTGAAAATGCAATTATTTTAATTATCCAAAATTTTCATAATCTGAACAGTGACTGCTTCCAATTATTTCAGATTAGCAGGACTCCAGTGTACTTCTATTAAAGCCCTCTCCTCCCCTCTAGTACCTCTGCATTTGTTTGTCTATCTACCCAACTTACTTTTTCTATTCTACGCCATCCACACAAGGCCTCTAACACATTGATGTCCTCCCATCTTAAGGTCTACAGACCCTATCCAAGGCCTTTTCAAAATCAACCAAAACATACCCATACATCCTCCATAAATTCCATACTTTGCTCTACAAGTACCCTGATTACCCCAATAGCATCCCTTGCTCCCATACCTCTTTGAAAGGTAAACATGTCTTCTCCATTTTCCCCTTAAATCCTTCTCTTCAAAACTGATTGTGTGATAATCCTGAGACTGTATCATTACTAATTTTCTGTAGTGGATACAGGATTTTCTTTGTAAAATCCTACAGCCATTTTCCCTCATCATAAATTTTTCTTACATAAATCATAGAAATATTTCTTACCCTTTTCCCCAGGTATTTATGGAATTCCACTGGAATCTTCAATATACATAGCTTTATTCCCAATCACACAATGCAGTGCTATATCAACATCATCGTTTAATACCCCAGGTACAACATCATCGTCTTCAATTCCTGTTTGAAGAAGACTACTTTATGTTGGTAGGCTTCATATCTTTCCCACAGCTTCTCTGCATATTCTTTCCAACTTTCCCATATACTGGCTGGCTCCTGTAATATTTTTCCACAGCTATCTATTACAGCAGTCATTCTGTTATTTCCTCAATTCCCTTTTCATTGTTTCACCAATCTATAAAATAGGTCAACCTGCCTCCATTCAGGTTTTATACTTTCTTGCATTGACATTTCCACCACTGCTCCCTTGCCCTATTTGTTTCCCTTCTCAGTTCATTGTTTAGTGCTCTATACATTCTATGGCCATGCTCACTGTTTACCCTTTTCCATTTTTTCCCCTCTCTTTCATTTATCATTGCTACCATCTCCCATGATTTCCTTGTTATGTTTTGTTCAATCCTCCCAATAGTAGTTTCAGCTTTATCCCTGACGCAATTTTTAATCTTTTTCCATTCCACTTATGGTAAGTTCCTCTCTCTTAACCTCTTGAAACTCTAAATTCCATTTGGGTGCCACTTTTGCCCAAAAGATATATTTTCATCTAAGTTCAGGTTTTATCATTACCAAATTATGATCTGATTCTAGTCAGTACTATTAAACTTCAAGTTTCTTTTTCATACTTCAATTTTAAAATCATCAATAGAAGAAACCTTTCTTATCAATGTGATATCCTCAAACTATCCCAAAACAAACCTTCCTCAAACCATCATCCCATCCAAAAGCATTCCTCCTTCCATGCCCTTAACACCATTTAATGGATCAAGTTGATTTTAATAACGAAATTGCCATTATCAAATACATCGCGGAAAAGAATGGTTTCCAATCCAAATTAATAGATAATTTGCTTTCTAGGAAGTTGAGGAAATTAACAATTAATAGAATCTTCCTTCCACCAATTAGCCAACTTGAAAATCCACCCAAATGGCGGAGATTTAATTTTATTGATGATTGTTCCTTAAAAATTGCCAATGTCCTTCCTAAAGATTTTGTACAGCCTGCATTCTACAATAATCACAACTTTGGTTCCTTCCTTGTCAACACTAAAGATAAAATAGAAAACAATTCAATTCAGGAATTTATAAATTAAAACACAATGAATGCGAATCCGTGTATATCCGTCAATCTGGAAGGAATTTTAATATCCGAATAAAAGAGCATAGGCAATCTTTCTTAAATCACACTCCCACCTCCTACTTTGCCCAACACCTTAATTTTTCTCCCCATTCCTCTTCTTTCATTCTGGAAATCTTTCATATCTAACATAAAGGACCAAAAATGAACTTCCTAGAGCAAAGAGAAATCCTAGTATCCAAAATTGCTTCTGAGAATGTTGTTAACGAAGTAATTCCTCTAACTTACTCCCCTCTACTTCTTTGTACCCTTCCCAAGAATTCTCTCCCAGATAAGAACAACCAATACCCCCCGGAAAGCTCCCACATCCTCTAACCCTTCTTTTCTCCCACCACTTTCCCTCCCTTGTCCTGCTTTGTTTCCACATACCAACCCTGTTCCCCTCTTTTTCCCTATATAAGCCTTCTTGACGGTAATTTCCTCACCTGATGATGGCCAATCTGCACCGAAACCGGTCGTGTTTTTTACTTCTTTAAATACACCAGTGGAAAAGAGTAACTGTAATTTTATTTATACCATCGTTTTCATATGGATTTTCACAACATCAAGCCTGCCACAATCGATTTTATGTGATATCCTCACCTAGAGAATAGCAAATTTTTGTAAATGTAAGTAAACACTTATGATTTTCGTTGTGTTACTTCAATGCTCAATCACACGATTAAATGAGTTATGACTGGTATTATTTGTATGCTTATTTGTAAACAAATTGTACTTAATAATTGTGAATGACCTTTATAAGAATATTTCAATGATGACCAGTCATTAAGCCAAGGAAATGGCAGAGAAATTTATTATTATTATTGGACCCTTCAATGTCTAGGCCTGAGTGGGCCTCTCTTCCACCTAAACTTGTTTTTTATTGTACACTGGCATCCACTATATTAGAGAAATACAAAAAAATAAAATACACAAAATAAAGATTCTGCAGGATAAAATTTCCACGACTGAGGGTGGTGGAGGAAAAACTCATGTTGGAGGAAATGACCAATACAAGGAGGAGGGTGAGAAAGACCCGTGAAAACACAAAGAAAAATATTTTGAAGTTAAAAACAAACAAGAATTACATAAAAGCAAACATAATACTCATACTCACTTGACGTGAGGAATCAAAATAGACTTCACGACAAGTTATATGTGAGAACAATGAGTGCATAGAGAAAATAAAGTTCAAGTTGTAATTAGATTGTTTGCGATAGCTCATGGGTATGGAGAACATCAGATACAACCCATTTGAAGGAAGAAAATGGTGATGTATTCATTTTGGTGTTAGGTAATTGATTCCATACTTTGCACTGAGCACCATGAAAGATTTAGAGATTCAGAATAATTAAGTTCTGTGTTTGGGGATTATGAGCTCTCTGGATATTTGAGTGTATAGCCATGGTTCAAAAATTGGAAGTAAGAGAAAAGGTAGTCAGGGCAAGAATGATTAAGAGTTTCATGTACAAGACAGATGGTAAGAAGGGTGAAATCTATTGATATATTTTGAACAAAATTACATGATTGATATCTTTGTAGGAATCTTGCCCTTTTCCTTTGAACTGGCTTTTAAACCAACCATTTAAGGCACAGAGAGTCTGTTCAGATGTACGTCATTGTTTAGTTCTACCATTTCTATCAAAGTTAAAAATAAGTGAATTTTGAATGTGAATCCTTGAAAGACAACAGTAAAGAGACTACATGGTTTTTACATGAAGGATATCGTCATTCTTCATTGAAATTTTATGTCTGTTCTAAAACTTCTTATTATACCCAAAACAATGTTTGGTGATTTTTTATAATTAATATACATTGATTTTATATCAAGTTAAAGAAAATCACAACTAAATATCAATCAGCAAAGTATGAATGAAAATTCAGGTAGGACATGTGATAACTCGTTTGTCTGAGGGACTATCCTGCACATTGTTTTATACTTTGCATCCCAGCATACAGGAAGATCATGGGGAAGAAGCTTATGAAACCTCTTTTAGTCCTTTTGGATTGTTTAGGATACTGTCTAGATTTGCAAGGATGTAAAATGGCTTAATATCACAGGGGATCATGTCGGATAAAGAAGAAAATTAGAGAAATTGCTACTTAGAACTCTTCCTTGGCAATACCCATACCAAGCAACCGTAGTAACTTTCTTGCCATCCAAAGGTTGAAAATAATTGAGGGAATAATGTTTATCAGGATAATTGTGCTATTACATGAGCCATGCAAAGTGAAAGTAATGTAGATGGCATGACACTTTCACCAAACATTATCACTCCTTCATCTATCATTTGAATGGTCTCAAATCCCCATAAAATGCCAGCAGATGAACTGCTTAGGCCATCTGTGGCAACTGCTATGCCACCAAGGCCCCATCATTCAAACCTCTTTCTAAATGAATCACTCCTCTCACACTCCATGCTTTTTAAATCAACTGGAATTACATAAACCCTGTATGTCATATTACTCTAAACATTTCCCAACCCATGCCTATAGTAGGGTCTTTCCTGAATGATTAAATTAAAAATAAGATCCTAGGTTCTGTCATGGCCATCCAAATTTACGAAAATTGATAATCAGGATCACTTCCTTACTTCTAGATGACGTAATTTAGCAAACCTCAGATTAAATTTGTCTAGGAAAGGCTTTCACACTTTGAAAATACACATGTAATAAATTACTCATGAAAAAAGCAAACATTTTGTAGTATCAGCATATTGCCATTATATATGCTTATTAATATTTCCATGTTAACTTAACATTGACAATGTATGTAATCAATAAAAATTATAACTGAACCATTAAGAACGTCTTCACATAAAAATGTCCAATAACCTAGATAAAATCTATGAAATACCTTAAACAACCAATTAATGACATGATAATCTGGTTTTCTTTATCATTTACTAAATTAACTGGATCATTTCTTATATTATACCATCCTTATTAAATCCTTCTTTGGTTTAACCTAAAGCAAACTTTTGTTATCTAGATGGTAAACATTCTAAATGTAGCAAAAACCAACAATACACTCATTAGTCTGTAGAATTTAACATTATAAATACCTCTGTGCTCATAGCGTTATTTTGATGACTATATGCCTTACATAGGGGAATAAAAACTAATTGGGACTAAAAGAGAGCATTTTCAGTTTCTTCAAGAGTTCTGGCACTGATGATCGACTACGTACAAAGATAAGCAAATGAGAGATGGTTATCTTACTTTTACAACAAACTCTATACTTTATTATCGATAAGCTATATACATTTACCATAGCACTTTACTACATATTATATCATGTTTTACAGTTTATGCTTCCGGAGCAGTTTCTTTCATTCCACTTCCAACAGGGCCATGACGTCTTTCCCAAATCATTCTATGCTTCTGTTTCATATAGGCGTCCCGAGCTCCGCCATAAGCTCCCAGGTCTCCATCTAAAATAAAAACATTTTGTGAAACGCTCCCCGATTTGTATAGTCTCATCTACTTATACAACTGATTTACGCACAACCACACATTCGATAAGAACACAATTGTTCTTAGAGGAACCCAAGGCGATTCTGACTGAATTCATGAACTATGAATAAAAGTTATGCTCAAATACTATGGACATTTACTATTTAAGTGTAACACTTGCACGCTAAATTCATTTTAAATTGGTACACAAACAAAAAGTTAAGAGGTAATGCACATCTTACTGCAATACTTACACTTAATAAACCAATTCTCCGCTGCTTTTTGGTACTCATCGTATAAGCCTTTACACTTCTCTTTCGATTCTGGACCTTCATATAAGACGCAATCTTCAAACCGCAGTCTCAATATATGGAGAATGTCATTATCTACCAACCTACAAGAGTTAAAGAGTTATTTTTTACGCCAAAAGAATAAATAAATCTTTTGTAAAGAGACACTGTACCTGTCTCTTTTAAATTGCAAATTTGCTTCCATTTGGCAGACGTAATCATCAGTGTAACACTCATCGATTGTAGGAACCCGGCGGAACTTTTGATGATACCACGGGTATGACTGACGGTTAGGTTCGACAATTCTCTCTGAAAAGGAGTTTAAGTTAAGTTGCCGTGGAAATGGTATGTAACTTAAAATAATCTAATTAAGTACCTCGAAACCAAACTACGGGGGCATCTAATGTGGCCGAGACAGCGTTGATAAATCTCCCAAGTGGATTCCTTTGATTCGCATCCTCAGGCATTTTCAGATAACTTGAAGAAATATTAATTTAAATTTCAATTCTTTGAAGCTAAACCTTAAAGTATTGACTACTGAGCCGAATGACGTCCATTAACATTGAGAAGGGTTACATAGGTTGCATTTGGTAACTCAGATGTTCGCGGAGCTTGAATGCTTTCAGCGCCTCCTAACGTTTGGATTTGTCTTTCCGATATATAAGTCGATCATTTCCGGAAAGGACCTCTGTTGAAGAAACGTCGGCATGGTGAGTACATGTGATCTACGTTAGAATCGCTCAGCATCACATTGTTAAATCAATCTTAAAGATTGTATTTGTAGTTTTTCAGGGTATAATAACGCGCATGTTATTATTCTCTGGATGGTTTAATATATTTGCTAATTTTTATTGATGTGGAGTTGCCACGTGGCTTTCATGATGATTTAGATATTCCTACAGGGGTTCCTAATGAGGATAATAATCTAGGGCGGTCTGATAATGTTTTTCGCGTAATTATATTTCTCTTTATGGTGACTGTGATTTAAGCTTCTTTATATCCGTTTCAGTCTCATAGGAAGTTCAGTGCGCCCAGACATGGCTCAATGGGGTTCTACCCCAAAAAGCGCTCACAGAGACATCGTGGCAAGGTGAAGGCATTTCCGAAGGATGATCCCTCGAAACCCGTCCATCTTACTGCGTTTATAGGATACAAGGCTGGTATGACCCACGTGGTTCGGGAAGCTGATCGACCTGGCTCAAGTGAGTAATGAAGTCGTGCTGTTACTTAGATAAGGAACATCGATACCGAGGTCACTTCCACCACCTCGTGGAATACCTTATGTGGCTTAGAATTGCATTTTTGTGCTTTTTCCCGCCACGGTATCGTACATCATCTATGCTCGGCATATTCCATTACGGTCTTTGGAGTCCATTGGACGATTACCAGGAGCGGAAACCATGTCGAGTACATTGTATTCTTATTCGAAGTTAAAATGTAATTTACAAACTTTAAAAAGGTCTTTAGATCCTAGGGACCTATGGGACAAAGCAGTTATAATTTTGGCTTAATCTACTTTTTTAATGCATTTCAGAGGTGAATAAGAAAGAAATCGTGGAAGCCGTAACTATTCTTGAGACTCCTCCTATGATAATAGTTGGCGTTGTTGGGTACATCGAAACTCCACATGGTTTGAGAGGATTGGTAACTGTTTGGGCAGAACATTTGAGTGAGGAATGTAGGAGGAGATTTTACAAGAACTGGTGAGTACAGATAGGAGCCTGAGATGAAATGTGATATTATGTATGTATTGAATATCATATTAATGATTTAATCAGCTCTCCTCTCAGCTTAGCTCGATGAGAGATGCTTCCTAGAATTGAGGACGATACTCCCAATCTAGGGATACAGGGTCGAGTCTCCGCTCACTGGATGAGGCCGCCCTTATTTTGACTTCTTTTCGTTCGGTTAGGTACAAATCAAAGAAGAAGGCTTTCACTAAGACTTCCAAGAAGTGGCAGGATGAGCTTGGACGCAAACAAATAGACAGAGACTTGGCGAAGATGAAAAGATACTGCAAAGTTATCAGAGTGATTGCTCATACTCAGGTTTGTTTGTAATTGTACATTTTCTTTTAAGGTTAAGATTCTTTAGCTTTTATTGGTACTCGGAGAATGCTTCCTCAGCATTTTCTGTTGGCTTTGAAATTGCTGTAATTTGTGTTTCGCGCCTAAGTACCAGAAAATAAAGACGCTGTTCTTCCTGAACTGCGACCGTGCAGCATATTCCATAATCTTTTCTGTAGCTTATGAAGCTATGATCGGAAAGACAAACCATGCTGCATACATCTCTTACGTAATTTGAACTATTCCATTGTTACAACATACTATTTTCTTAACGTAGATTTTTTTCCGCTATCACAGGTCATTTACATTGCCATTTTTAATGTTAAATTTCCTTTAATATAGATGAAACTTTTAAAGAAGCGCCAAAAGAAAGCCCACATAATGGAGATTCAGGTGAACGGAGGAACCATAGATCAGAAGGTGGACTGGGCACGCGAGCATTTGGAACAGCCAGTTCCAATATCTCAAGTTTTTGGCCAAGATGAAATGATAGACGTGATCGGCGTCACAAAAGGAAAGGGCTACAAAGGTAATTAATTTTCAATTGTCATGGTATATGTAGTCTGTAAGTGATGATTAGCATAGCGCACTGATATGTTGATGAATTTCATGCTGCCTTCCTACTGAAATTGTTAACTGTTTAGCGATAGGATGCTCTCTATTCCCGAGATAAATTAAATTAATATTTCTCAGGTGTGACTTCGAGGTGGCACACGAAGAAACTTCCTCGTAAGACTCACAAAGGTCTTCGAAAAGTAGCTTGTATTGGAGCTTGGCATCCTTCAAGAGTTCAGTTCACTGTTGCCCGAGCCGGTCAGAAGGGATATCATCATAGGACTGAGATGAACAAAAAAATTTATAGAATTGGTCAAGGAATCCATACCAAAGATGGAAAGGTAAATTGGTGTTGATTTGCTACTAATGGATTGTAGGTCTGACCGGATGAATCAATTGTATGTGCGCTTCCCCATTTTTAGGTGGTGCGGAATAATGCTTCGACGGAATATGATTTGACTGAGAAAACAATAACGCCTATGGGAGGTTTTCCACATTACGGTGAAGTGAATAACGACTTCATAATGATTAAGGGGTGCTGTATGGGTCCCAAGAAGAGAGTCATAACTTTGAGAAAGGTAATCACAGTTTCTGAAATTGGTAAATTTTTTTTTTTAAGGTGATGATATTTTAAAGAGCCAAGACATTTGAAATATGACTTAGAATGATATTGAATGATAGGACTGATCCTGTAGTAAATTAGTTTTTAAACCATAATGAAATATATCTTCTTAACGGAAAACATTTTTCTTCCCAGTCGTTGCTGACTCACACAAAGAGGTCTGCCCTTGAGAAGATTAATCTCAAGTTCATAGATACGTCTTCTAAGTTTGGTCATGGACGTTTCCAGACTGCAGCAGACAAGGCTACCTTCATGGGTCCGTTGAAGAAAGATCGCATTAAAGAGACTGCTGCTGCAGCCGCTCAATAATTGAATGTATTAATTGGAAATAAAAACAATGGATGATATAAACGCCTTTTATTCCTTAATATACCTATCACGAAAGTCGAGCTTATTGTGGAGTTAACAAGAACGGTTGGCATAGATTTTGTATTTTTACTAGTACGAACGTTAAACAAAAGGAGTACTTTTTACCGCACGTCGTTGCTCTTTTGTTAGCTCTTTCTTAACGGTCGCCATTTTGAATATTGGTTAACGTCATCCCTCGACCAGTATTCGTCGTTTAGTAGGTGGTGGTGTAGTCCGAATACTGGGCGTTAGTTGTCGAACGTACTTGATCTGAAATAAGTGTTGAACTATATGGTATATATAATAGGTCTTTACTTCCTGATAACTATAGACTGTTAGTTTGTTCACGAATGGCGTATTGCCGTTAACTATGGTTATGTCGTAAGTGAATGTTAGCATGATTTGCTTGCTACATCTTGAATAATAGTTGTTCATGAAAGATGGATCAAGTTCCCCAGTTTTCTAGTAAGGACGAAGAGATTCAGTATTGGAAATGCTTGGCTGCAGAGTACCAGAAAGGGTATGTTGATTTTGTTTGAATGCTTCGTACTCCCATAGAGCAACTTAGTTACAATCAGATGTTACTTCATTTTCAAAGCTACTTTAACTTCAAATGTCAATTTTTGATTGTGTACTACACTACTTAGCTTAATGCTGCCGAATTCAAGCGAGAATAACTTTCATAACGGAATCTTCCATAAAATTGATGTTACGTGATTCATTGTTTTAATAGGATGCAAGAAGCTAGAGAGGAACTGGATGAATTTCAAGAAAATTCACGTGCACTGGAGCTGGAGTTGGAAGCTCAGTTAGAACAAGTAGATAAACGGAACAGGGATTTATGCTCTATTAACAATCGCCTACAACTAGACCTGGAAACGACAAGGGATAAATTGGAGCAAGTGCATAAGGAATCAGAATCTCAAATTACTGATATTCAGGCGCAGCTCTCTGGTTATAGAAGTAGAGAAGAGGAATGGCATAAATACATTCGGGAGTTAGAACAAGCTAATGACGATTTAGAAAGGGCGAAGAGGTAACTAAAGTCGTTTAGAAATATTTCTTATCAATCACAGAATTTAATGGTTCTTACTCAATCGTACAGGGCTATGCTTGTCTCGGTTGAAGATTTTGAAACAAGGCTGAATCTCGCTATCGAGCGGAATGCATTCCTAGAATCAGAGCTCGACGAGAAGGAAAGTCTGAGAACGATGGTTCAGAGACTTAAGGATGAAGCGAGAGGTATGTGCATTTAAGTATACGTTTGTATTAAAATTTCGTGGAACATGTAAGTGATTCTAGGCTTGGAAATCAGAAGGATTTCATCAAATAAAAAGTTCGTGAAATAGAATACAATAGTTTGGAATATGTTATCCGTATCTTACAACTTCCTAGATCTAGCGTATAGCTATATTTTTGTCCTATCATTTCGAAAAATGACGAGAACTTTCTATGTAGTATACTTTAATAGGTTATTCCATATCAACTCAACCAGTATTAGGGGGACCCACGTTCACTATCTCAGATTTTAATATTTTTTCCCTGTAGCAATTTCATACCGCAGTTAAAAGAAATCCAAAGTATTTTAGCCCAAACAAATTCTTTCAAAAATGTGAGTATATTTGTATGCACTAAGGCACAGAGTAACCTTAAAGCACACCAAGAATATTATTCATAAACCATGAACTTATATCGCAGCTGTCTATGGAAGAAGGTGGTATATTGACAGTGATGTTGAAATATTTGAAGAAAGAAATACTAGTGAATTTCATTACACGATAGATGGGAAAAATACAAGCAGAGTTGTAGTCCCTTAATTTATCAACTAAGTCCAACAATTGTCGAATCTCATACTAGTTTACAGTTGCTGATATTTACGTTTTAACCAATGTAAATTGTGAAATTAAACGTGTGAATTTTACATGTTTGTGAAATTGTCACTTTTTGGTGGAAATTTGTCAAAACTGCCATCTTTGAAAATTTATAGCTAAAAGTTTACAAGTGAGAATCTTGGTGACAGAAATATTGAAAATTAGAGTTACATGTACATAGCATCTTAAATTTTTACTGGCATTTCTGCCCTATTTTAGTTTTTACAGCAGTAAGAAAACGTTTGATTTGAGTGAAGGTGCTCTCTACGAGAGCGAAATATGTATTGGGCTGAACCAACCGATTTGTGTGTTCTGATTGGTTTTTTACTGCATTTGATTTACACAATTGACACCAGACTTTGACTCTGTGCCTTGGTGCATACAAATACTCATATCTTAGAGGGTATTTGGGCTAAAATATTTCTTTTAACTAAGGTTTGAAATAGCTACGAGGAAATAATTATTAAAATCTGAGATGGAAGGCATGCACCTTTGGTTGGGTTGATGTGGAGGGACCCTAATTCTTTTATCCATGTGTGTTGGATTTGTGGAAAAGGGAAAGTAAGAAAGAAGAATTGAGTAAGTTGAATTTATTTCCTAAAGGTTACTTTCCCTTACTCTAAAAATTCTTACACATACTATTGTTCTCATCAAATAATTTACTCCATTGCAAATAGTGGAAGCGTATGTAATTGCAATAACTTTATTCTGTGCTAACAAATTTTTGCTCCCCAGTAATTTTATTTTAGACATGAGTATATATTTGACTTACTTAGGAGCCTTCCCTTAAATGGGACCTGAAAACTGTATTTCATCCCAGTGAGTTTCTTGAGGGGACTGGAATTGATTCTCAGGCCTTCGTGTGCCTGAATTTGCTTTTTAGTGGTTCATTCAACTTATAGTAATTTTAATAGTGTAAAAATTAATTTCCTTTGTTTAAACTTTGACTTTCTTGGAAGATATGAAGCAGGAATTGCAAGTACGGGAGAGGGAACCTCCTGAGGGAAAGACACCGGAGCGTGGACAACGCAAATCTGTAGATTCAAACAAACTCACTGTGGAGATGGAGACTCAGACTGCCGTTGGTTCTCCTTTGAAAAGTATGTGTTTTTGTTCAATTTTCATCAAAGCTGTTTGAATTTTTAACCTCAGTTCTGGCGGTTACAGACTTGGGTTGATTTGATGTGTGCATTACACATGATGAGCATAACTTTGTATTGAGACTGTAAAAAAGATCTTTCCCAACTGGGAAGCTTTTTTATCCAGATGAGATAATATGTAAGATTACATATATTTGTATCAGTGTCATAGCTAGGTCTGACTCTTAAGTAGAATGGGTGGTGAAAAACTTTTCAAACAAAGAGAGCATGCAATTTGCTGGTAAAAATTATTCTGAACCCCCTTAAGGAATTCTGATTACGCTCATGTCGTGCATACTACATATAATTAATACAAATATTCCTTCATATTTTTTAAGTAAATTTAAATTAGTGATCTTTATCCTTACAAAAGCCTTGGAAGTAAATGGAGAATGGAAACTTAGGAACACATTATGGTATCTCACTCATCTATCCTTAGTGTCATTTTGTAGTTGTCATTTCAAATAATCATAATCATTACGCCAAATAAGTTGTTTTAAGTTTTGTATATAATATTTTACAATGTAATATTCTCAAAGTATCCTGATTCATTTGGAACAGCTTGTCCCTTGGGTGTTTCCCAAAAAATTGCTCAAATGAAATTTTTTTTTTGCTCTAAGAGTATTCCTCAATGTTTCAAAGAATTTTTAGGAGAAAATTCCATGAATCATAGGAGAATTTCCCTGTATAATAGAGAAGATCACAGAGTTTAGCTGTGTCTTTTACAGCAATTGCTGTCAAGTACACAATTTGTATTGTCATAATTCTCCACATTTAGATTTAAGTTTAATTTGTGTTGTATGTATGTTTTTAGCCACCCAGAATAATGGATCCTCGCCAATGGCTCCACTTACACCTTCTGCCAGGATTTCAACTATAAACATTGTTGGTGATCTGATACGAAAGGCAGGGGTAAGTGAACAGTTTTTTTTTTTCTTGATGCAGTTCATTTATTATTACTTTAGCCTTCCTTTTAAAGGAGGTCCTGATGCTTTTTAAGTTGGTATAGGACTTTTTCTGGTAAAAACAAAACTTTATTTACTTGGCTACCAATTTAAAAGTGAACAAATGATTTTATGGTTAATCATTCACCAGTTAACCTCTTTTCTACTGATAGTGAATCAAAGTACTTTGATGTATTCATTATGATATTCTTAATATACATTACTTTATTCTTAATAAACATTGATTATTGATAGTAAAACATAAATTATATCAAAACGTGAATTACTTTTAACCCTTTGAGTGCGTTTGTCAACTATAGTCCATGGTCTGTAAAAACCATTCGATCATTCTAATCATGCTAAAAACACATGCACCACTTTAAGGCAACCCTCCTTTATTATTTAAAGATAATTTTGTTAAACAACAATATTCTGAGTCTAAATGCAATAGCACTGATTTCTCTCCAATTTTTGAACGAATTCTGCTCAAAAATGAATTTTTTACCCTTTTTGTTACATAAATACACAAAAAGAAAGAGAAAACATCTGTTCTCTAGCCCAGCACACTTAACTAAAAGTTTGAAAGGAAAATAATCACCAGAGAGAAACTTCTAAGAGTGCACCTACGCCGAGATGAGGTCCTCTCGAACCAGCGAAAGTGATGCAATAAACTAATTATTGTGACCATACTCCTTACTATCTTCATTTTTCTTTCATGTTCCCCACATATTTTACCGTTGCACACTCAATGGATCCCACCAAAGTATTACGTTCACCAAAGTATGACGTAAGCAATAGCTAAAGAGATACAGTGGAGAAAAAAGCTGACAATGCTGTATGGACAAAATGCTTCATATCCCTTGAGATGGATAAGCATGAGAGATATTGAAGAAGTGTTTAGAATAGCCACAAGAAGGTTAGAACTCAAAATTGATTGTGATACAAAGTGGGATGAGAGCGCGGCAGCTTACATTGCAAATAAGCACTTAGCAATGCATCAACACCAGATACTCTATGGCATAAAAATAAACATCCAGTGTTTTTTCAGTCAAAAATCCTTACACATGTTGCATTGCACTAAGAGACAAACGGGAAGCTCTGGATTACAGATTTCTGTGTGCATTGTCATTGAGAACTTTCAACTGTGATAAAGAAGCATCACAAATAGTGAAAATACATTTATGAAGGCAATGTGAGAAAGAGAGAAGAGAGGGCCGAAGCGCAAAAATAGCCGGCCGATAGATCGACCCATGGCATTTTTTGCACATACCTCATGGTAAGGGTCCGAAAGGGTTAGTTCTCTCTAGTTTTTCAAAGAATTCACTTATTTTTGTGCTTCGAAGTTCTTGGTATACTCCCAAATATTTCGACAGTAAAATATTGTAGAATATACACAGTTATTCCAGTATAAACATAGGAAAACATACAAATTCAGAAGGTATGTAATAATTTTAATAAAACAGCATATCATCAAATGGTACTGAATGCTGTAGAATTTTTTTTTATTATTATGAATTATTATTATCACCCAGAAATAAGCAAGAAACAAACATAATTTTCCCAGAATCTGATTCTGAATATGGATCCGACTTCGACAATGATGAATCAGCGGGATCGTCTGAAAGCGACGGGAAAAAAACAAAGAGATTTCATCCTGTGGCAAGTCCAGCATCAAGGACATATGTCTAGAATACGTTTCTATTCCTGACTTCGAGGAAATGCACAGTGTCATTGGCTTAGAAAAATTAGCCCCAGTTCAGTGTTTTTAAAGTTTTTTCCCATGAAAATTTTTGAAATTACTGTCGAAGAAACATAGATATGAGAAAGGTAGGATTGCTGAGATGGGATCCCTTTCCCAAGATCGAGGTTTTTGCAATGGAAAGATGTTTTAGCAGATGAGATTCAACCTGTCGTAGCTGTTGATATTGGTACGTGGTAGAGCATAAACTGTTACTTGCATTCTACTTTCAAGAATCGTTTTCCAGACACCAGGATTAATGAATTAGTTACTTTAGGCATTTCAAACATTAAATGTAGATTTTTATCAGAAGCAAAACAAGCATAATAAAGAAATTAATTTCTTAAAATTTCAGTTAAATTGGAAGTATACTTAATATAATCAGATATACTTTAAATTCAAAGCTTGAGATGTCTTTATGGAGTTGCTCAGACAGGTTTTTATCAGGTATACTTTAAATTCTAAGCTTGAGAAGTCTTTTCACCGCTACAATCCTCCACACTCCGCTAAACTTTTTGCAGTACAAATTGAGGAGAGGGATGCATAAACAACAGGGGTGCAGCAAAAACCTCGATAAAAATTGAATTATACAGTACCAGTCCAGGATAGTTGGAAGAAAGGAGATTCTAGAGAATCTAAACAAGTTTCAACAGATTATAAATAAGTTTTTAGTGATTTTTTAAGAATATAATGAAATATTGAGTATTTTAGATATTTTGTGCAAGGTTGCATACCCACTAGGGAGATCCTCTAATTACTTGTTATCAGAAGCTACCTATGAGCCAAAAATACTGAAAATACATGCATACCTATCATATAAAGAAGTGAAAACAAAAAATGTATCTAATTTCAGACTCAGTTTTTCATGGATATTTGACATCTCAAGTGGAATAGGTGTTTTTTTTCCTTGATGCACTTAATGCAAGGGTTAATGGAATAATCTGTAATTCTCCTAGATTGCATTTCTGTACTTTCTTCTGTTCAATTAAAATATTCTGTCCTATGTACTAGTCATCCTTAACAAATTATAGAAGTTATTTTTCTGAATCTAGATGTTCTTATAGCCCTAGATGTAACTTGCTGCCTTTTAAATGCAAGGGTTGATCAGAGAGTAATGCCCCACATTGTGTTCCTTAGAAATATATATTCTACAAAAATTAAATTTACACCTGTGAAAGAATGATGTTTTATCTACTCAATCTACTTTTTCATGTAATCTTCTTTTAGTTCTATTGCCTTCTTCCAGTGATTCACAAGGGCATGTATGTCCTGTCGGAACCAGACCTCGCTCCGGTTATGGAGCCAGATTTTCACTTTCAACTGCCTTCTGATTCACTCACCCTCCATACCCAGCAACCTACTGTACTCTCATCCTGCTGATGTTCCATAGATTTTGCACACATTTTTGCAAATATTCCCTACTCTTCCTTTATCTACGCTCAGAAATTCAATCACAGCACATTGTCTGTAATGTGTATCATGGTCAGACTATTTTGAAATCTTCCTATAGCAATGCTATCTGCAGGAGGAAACTGAAACTATGCACACACATGTTGGAAACATCAAACAATTTGAACCTATGATTTCGAATTGCTAGCATTGATTTTGGCTGGAAAAAAACGTGGGATATTAATTTTCAACATCACTCGTACCTCTTCAAGGACATTAACACAAGGCCTTTGGGAAAAAGTGTCACGAAATGTAGGAGAAGCTTGCTAAATTTTCCTTTAGATGGGTTAAAGCTCATGTGACACCTCTTTTTAATTGCATATCATAGGAATGCAAAGTCTTCAGAGTTAAGGAAGTGCAAATTTATCATCTGAAGAACAATAAATGTATTAGGGACATGAATAAGTGCTCTAAAAATTTTACTCAGAATTCTACTAGAGAAACTTAATAAAGCTGTAGGAAAGTCAGAGAAACACTTCACCTTAATCCCAATCCATTCCTTTTGCATGTTATTTTCAGTAATTGTAGGATGTCTCTACTTACTGTTATATGTACATGGTTATACATGTTCGTAAGTATTAAGTAAATGTTGAAGTATGAGTGATCTTTTGCATGAGTCGAAAACATGTGCATGAGATATTTCATTTTCATTAACTGCTTTCACGGTTTTCCCTTCAGCAACTACAATTTTTTCAGTTGTGTTTTGTGAGGTGTTTTTTATATCTTAATTATGATTACTTGATTGTATTGTTTATGTAATTGATGTAGATTGAGTTTTTTTATTTGCTTTGTTTCAGTTTTGTCTTGTTTTTAAACATTTTTATTCAAAGAACTCTATTTTTGAATCAGTATTTATTGCAGAAGACTTTCTTTCAGGTTGTTACTTTGTCAAATCATTGCAACCTGTATTATGTTCTTCCAAACTTCTATAGTTATGATAAAATATTGCCATTAATGTGGGAATCTAGGACTGTGGGATGCTCCTGACATTCCTTTTTTAAATAGCACATTCAATAAATATTTTTCATTTGCTGGAGCAATATATTTAGACATTTTCATTCTTTTCACCTGGAAATATAATGATATGGTTAAGACGTCTTAATTTAAGGTGATCTAGTAAATTGCAGGCTTATGGGCATATATGAATCATAGACAACTATCTTCAATGACTACTTACAATGGAGCTTCAAAAATATTTTTATTTTGAGAACTGAATGAAAAATTGCCATATTTATGGAGATGATTCTACAGAATAAATACCTCTTTGTCTGTTTTAAACTGTCCCTGAAACACTAAACAAGTCTCACTTGAAAGAGAAGAAAGTTGGAACGTGGCTGTTAATGAATGAGAGGTTTAAAGACACTGTAATCCATAGGTCGGTAGGCAGAACTCGAGTTGTCTCAAGGCAGTGTCGAGACAAACAGGAAACTCCGGATTACAGCTTTCTGGGAGAATCCATTTCCTATGGAGGAGCACTTGATAATGGAGACATTGTCTCTGAAATACGCATAGGGATTTTCCCAGAAATTGGTAATCCAGAGCTTCCTGTTTGTACTAAGCATGAGTTCTGCCTGCCAACCTATGGCTTACGGAGTGTTTTAAAAACTCTAATGCAAAAGTTTCATCTTACAATTTTACTGGGCAGCTTTACCAGTTGTTCACTGAATTAACACTGAAAATTTCTCGGATAACGTCTACTTCCATATTTCCTTCTGATCCTCAGTGATTTGCTTAAAAATTGTCTTTGTGCATATCAAACTGTTCAAGATTTTCACTGTATCTTTTTTGTCATTCCAAGAATCACACACCTTATAATATCTGCACTTAACCAATATGTCCAATTCTTTTCCACTTAAGTTACCAATGACAGTCAACATGACCTGCAAAGAATTGAATCCTCACTTCCTCCATATTCCATCTTCCAAAACAGTAAGTCCTTTGGTTGACCCTTCTAAATCTTCTCATGAATTGGCCTCCTTCTTTATTTCTTTTATCCACTCCATACTTTGGGATAGAATGAGTTTGCAAATAGCTCCGGAAGCACTATGTATACTATTCATAATCAGGTGGTCTGGAAAATGAGACTGAGTATATCCATTATTCCACAGATGCTAGTACTTCATCCAATCCCCAGAAGTCACATAGCAAAGATAAATCTTCAATTTACTTTGAAAGTGCTTCCCACATATAGGCAAGATGAGATGACTTCAGGTGGGCATGAATTGCAATTCATAATCAGTTTGAAGCCCAAACCTCACTCACTTTCTCTATTTGATGTCACAACAATCCCACGCAGCTTACATTTAACGCAGGAACTTAAAATGGAAAAGACAGTCAGGAAGTTCAGAACCATGTATCCAATAAAGTCATTCATGGGATCCTTCAGTCCCTCTATTATTTTGTGGATGCACTTAAGTTTGCTTCTTCTTTATTTCTGAAAGAATTTAATGGTCATATCCTTTTCTTGTGTCTATGCCATTGAAGCAAATTAGATTCTCTGGTATCTCGTGGAATTTTACCTTTTGATGCTATTGCCACCACTTACTCTTCAAAATAAACAAAAGGAAAAGAAAATACTCAAACTCTACTAAACTCTAAAACATTCTCCCAAAAGCACAATCACTCTCATAATGAAATGTACAGTTTCGGCCAAAGACAAGCAAAGGAGGGACTCTTATGCCCCTCAGCAAAGCACAGACATGAAGATGAAAGGGAAAGCAAAACAACCTTGCAATACTTTGCCACAGGTTACTGCCAGAATCTCTCAATTTTAGAAGCTCAATTTTACATACACATATCGATGTGGAATTTCCAGGATATATTTTTAACCCTGAAAACATTTACAAAATACAAACCTATTAAATTTCTAGGTGGACATAGCCCCTTAAATATATGCTTGGAATTTCTTCCCAAATAGAATTACGCAGTTATTTAGTATATTAAGAATTATGTGAGCAGTCCGTTTTCTTATTAGTCTGAGGTAAGGCTTTCATGACACAAATATTTAAGACTATGAAAAAAATGGGATATGGTTACTGCAGGTGCATAACAATGTGAGTGAAGTTGGATGCATATGCTAGGGATAAAAGATGCTTGTATGTGAAGTCCCATGTGCCACTTTGAGCAGTTACATATTTTTCATTACTTTCCTTCCAATACACATGAAATCTTTTTTTTCCTCCCCTTTCCCACTTAATGCTCATCATTCTATATGTCAAGACTAACAATTTCAAAAACAGATAAAGACTGGTTATTTTCTTATCTTCCAATCTGCAAGAGTTCCCACCATTGGTCTTTTGGTCAATCGCCCCCTCTAAATTCAACCACCCCTCTCTGGTTTGGCTTCCCATTTCAAGTGGGAAACCTCTCCACAGTGGTGAATGTGGGAATTAAATGCTATTACATTTCGATATTTTGTATTCCATCTAACCCCCTTAAATAATCCAGTGGGAGGGTTTTTAATACAGTTCTGCTGTAATTCCCACATTAATGGCTGTACAGAATTCAAAGGTTAAGATTACTTATAATTATTTTCTTGTAATTCAGCAGTCGTTGAACTGAGGCAGGTTCTCCCATCGATATTAAATTTAAGATTACCTGCTCTTCTGTCTTCGACAGTTGCTGAAATTCTTGTGTCCAGCTTGTAGAAAATTGAGGTGTGTGTGTGGCAAGCCTACTAAGAACCAGTGAACGGATTGCCTCCTCTTAGAGTAGTGCTCCATTTTGGTTTGCTGTTCTGTATGAGGTTTGATTAGCATTTTGTCCTTTAGTTAACACATTTTCTTATAGCCCTGAATTATTGCTTTTGTTTTACTGGTGACACTAATCAAAGTAATAGCTTTAATTTTATTCCATGTATCTTTTTAACTGGATATTATCAAGCGATACTTAGTGGAACTTAATGATAAATAAATATTTAATGACAAAACTTGTACAGATTCCACAAAAACTTAAGCTCACATTAACTGGTTTCAGCATGAATTAAGGCCATCATCAGAACTGACAGCAACCCAAAGCAAAAGGTTATATATGTACATAGAAAGAGGAAGGAAGGAGAGAGAGGGAAACAAAGTCAACTGTCAGTGAATTGAAATGGAGGGCAAATGTGGGATAAGGGCCGTTAGGTAGTTATTAGAGAAGAGGAACTCATTAGCAAGCTCTAAAGAGTGGAGTTTTTGGAGATGTATTAGTAGTAGTTCTTCAACTGACTATGAGCTCAGCCTCATCCATTTGACTCCTCAGTGCAAAATAATGAGAGAGGATGAAAAGTGACTCATGTCAAATAAATGATAAGCAAAATGCAAACATCCCAATTTATTTATGAAGGCATTCTTTTGTTCAGTTGCACGTTTGGAGATATACCTCCCTGTTTAACCTACATATACTGCAGATATTGCAGTTTAAACAGTAAATCCTGGGTTTACCATGAGGATCAAATTGATCTTTATCATTGCGAAGAAGGGATTGCAAATTGTTTTTTGCTGGGCGTTTCAAGTCTGATTCAAGGACCTTCGAACATTTATAACTGCACTCATTGATATAGTTCATTTTAGCATACGGTGGAATGAAGATTTCCCATGAGGCTAGTTTTCTCTGTTTTTTTATGGAGTAAGGTGATGACCAAATCAGATGGGTAGCCACTACAGGACACAATGGAGTGAATCATTTTTAATTCATGGTTGAAGGGAACAATGGAATATGGAGGAGGCTATGGATTACGGAATGAAAACGATTTTGTTCGGGAAGGGTTAGTTAAAATCATCAGATGACCCCCTTTTTGCATATGCTCTTCCTCCTCCTCTCCCATTATTCTGCACTGTGCAGTCAAAGGGATGAGTGTGAACCAGGGGGGCGACATTTCATAAAGCCCTGTTTACACGGTGCATTAACTTGTACAAGTTAATGTACGAATGCTTGAACCACCAAAAATGTACCGTGTAAACACACCAAAATGTACAAATGCATGAACGGAAAAATGAACGTGTTCTAATTTGGTTCATGCATTCGTGCATTTTCCACTCGTGTTTCAGAGGCACCTGGTGGTAGAACAATCTTACGATTCCTACTCCTCTGAAACTCCTGTCTCAAGTTTTAGAGATTCCTATTCTCTTTAGCAGCAAAATATCCACTTAAAAGTTGAATACTTGTTCAGACAGTGTTTTCTAAGTCCAAAGTCAGATTTTCATGATTATTTTAAATCAATTTAACTTGATCCACATCACAAACTTATGTGAATTAATATTAATTGACCATATAAATTTCTATCGTATCTTCAGCATTTTACGTATTTTTCATAAACATTACGAATATTGAGAATTTCTCATTGCCCACACAAAAACAAAATACAAAAACCCAAGTACAAAAAAATGGAAATGGAAATCCACCTCTTAAACGAATGTTTGATATAATTTTCATCAGGATGCTCCATTCAATTACTACATACATCTCTCGGGTGCAATTGTCTTCTTTCAAAAGAATCGAGAGTATTGAAGTTTTATTAACTCATCAAATACAAAGTAAATTGCTGTAGGTGATTAAAATTGCATTTATAATTTGCTGTTTCAATTTCACATAGTATAAAAACCGGTTATATCGAACTGTATGAACTTTTTTACTTGCCGCTTGGTCCAGACTGTATGTGCAAATGTCGAAAACGCAAGTGAAAAGTTCAACGAGGAGCAAGGGTCAAAACAGGAGAAAGAGAGAGAGAGTTCCAAAAAAGGCGCAAGGGTCTTAACAGGAGAGCGGAGCGGAGAGCACATAAAAGCCCGTCTGCTACAGGTTCATGTACATCGTATTTTTATTTTAGGTTTCGCTTTCAAAAATAAACTCGGTGAAAGGGAAAACAAATAACAATCAGAAAGTTCTTAAAAGAAATATTTATTAAAGAAGATATTTGCACAAAACTGTTACAGCATTTACAGAAATTACAACTTTAGATTTGGAAGATGCTCCTGGACTTGATGGCAATTTCTTTACGCTTAGAAATGAATTTACATTTAGATGATTAACAAAAAGCACAGGCATAGCCAATTACCCGAATCACCTAAATACATGAAAGTATACTACACAAAGAATTGGTTGCATAATTTATGATAAAGTTCATCCATGAACTGGAGCACTTCGTATCAAATTGAAACTTACATAAAGAGTTTTAACTTCAAATCATTCAATTATCCTGCATCTTAGCGCACTTAACTGTAGTAGTCATTCCAGCAGATGCGATCGACTTCGCTTTCTTTGGCACTGAACCACCGGCTTCCACCCACTGCTTTGACTGCTGTTTCATTTCTGGCGTGTAGTGGTGGGCCCATGCCTCATCCATGGTGACAAATCGCCGCACAAAATCTGTTGGTGCCCTCTTGAATCAGTCCAAACATTGCTGCAAAAATCGCTTGCACATTTGCTTTTGATCAGCATTCAGCAAATGCTGCAACCACCTTGCGCATTTGCTTTTGATCAGCATTCAGCAAATGCTGCAACCACCTTGCGCAGAGCTTTCGCATCCCCAAGTCTTTGTGCAAGATGTTTCGCACCCTTTCTTCCGATATCTCCACGGCCTCAGCTATCTCACTCACCTTCACTTGCCTATCGTGCACCTTTTCAATGGTTTCTGATGTGGTTGCGGTTTTTTGCTATCCTTCTCGTGGGTTATCTTCGAGGGATGTGCGACCACGTTTAAATTCAGCTGCTCACTTTTTAACGGTTGACATTGAAGGAGCAGAGTCCCTGTACGCTTTTGTCAACTTGGAAGTGCTTTGCTTCCAATGAAGAAGAGGGCCATAGATGGATATTTTCACACAAACGAAAGACATCTACTTTAACAATACATGTAAACAAACTACTTAAGAGAACAAGTTGAAACTTGTCTTACAAACTAATGACATGTGCACCCAGGCAGGGATCATACATTTTTGCTGATTGGAACACCATCTCTGTGTTAGACCGAAAAATTTTCACCTTACCCTCATATTATCTTCCACAAAGGAATCTAACAATTTTTAAAAGAGAAATTTATTTAACACAGAGAAACAGTTGGTTTATCATAATTACACAGCATAATTAAGCAGAATCGAATAAAATATTATTTTAGAAAGTTAAGGAAAATTTATCTCCTTACATAAGTTCCACTCAAGCAGTGTAAAACAAAGCTTTACTTGTACTTGGGTAAATTTCACATTTACTTTTGCTCTCATCAAAAAATGATCAATATTTAACATGAATTGCAGAATCCCCAGGAAAATTGAAAACATGATTGCTGTGATTGACAATGGAATACATGGAAATACTATATCATTATTAGTGGATATTGGAATATCCTTTCCTTCCATCACTAACAAATTTCATTCCTGGAAGGGCATGACATAAAATTATTGGTTCTAGAGTATTTTTACACTGTGGAACTTCAATTTGCCACAACTTTGGGTCAATCCAGTATTCTGCCATCTTTTAGCTAGAAATGGAACAACTCCAGCATATTTCAGTATTTCTCCAACTTATTATTCAAAAACTGATTTCTACGCATGTAAACAATTTTAATCTTGAAAGAATTAAAATAATGGTAATCATTCAAATCACTAATAGGCTGTATTTTTACTTTGCAACCTTTTTCACACTACTATCATTATACACTAACTACTATGATAAACTAACCAGCTGAAAATCCTGTCAGGTACCTGCACACTGTATATCTTAAAAGTTGAGCAGCAATGAAGACCCTTTTGATGAATTTTTCTGTGCCCCTAGGAATTGATAATAATTTCAGAAAAAATCGGCATATATATATTTACATGTATCTTTTAAAAACCTATATCACCACTTATGCTTAGTAAGCCAACTTTTATTGTACTTTTTTACCATTTGTGGACTTACCTGCACACGTATTGAAATAAATACTTTCATCGTTACTTTAGTTTTCTTTCAGGAAATGCAAAGAATCTGATCTCAAGTTGATCACTCACAGAACTGCAGCTCACTTCCTTGCAAATATGTTTCATCTTTGCGTAAAATTGGTTACTTAAAGAATCATGAACTTCAAACAAGCAAGTTATGCCCGATTCTCTATCAGGGTTCAAAATGTTTCTAAATTCGAAAACCTGTTTCCTCATTGGTGGATTGGTAGAGAGAGATAGAGATAAAATTCATATCACACTCTCTCTCTCACACACTTGACAGTAGTGACATCCTCTGCACTGAAGGATAACAGTGGCGTAACACCAGTTTCAAACAAATGACTACATGTCACCCCCCTGGTATGAACTCAGTTGAAGAACTACCAATTCATCTCCAAAAATTCCACTCTATAGAACTTGCGAATGACTTCCTCTTCCTTAAAAACCGCTCACCACTCCTAATGGCCCTTCTCCCACATTTTTCCCCCAGTTTAATTCACTGACAGTTGACTTTGTTTCCCCCTCTCCCCTTCCCTCCTCTTTCTATGTACATATATAACCTTTTGCTCTGGGTTTATGTCAGTTCTGATGATGGCGTAAATTCATGCCAAAACTGGTTAATGCGTGCTAAAGTTTTTGTGGAATTTGTACAAGTTTTGTCATTAATTACTCATTTGGCTTTTAACTCTTTTCACTGTCTAACATTAATGCGATGGCATGGATATTTGATGAGAAAAATTTTTTCGTAATTGGTATCAGTCATAATTATAGCTTTATTGCCTGGAAAGAAGGATGCTTCTCTTTCCCACTATTATACAATTTTTGTATCAAACAGCAAAACTCTTGATGGATTATTGAAAGTAGATGCTGTAAATTTAGTTTAAAATAAAGATTACTAAAATCTAGTATATTCTATGTATTTCTCAGATCTGGCAGTAATGTTCTTAACATATAATAATAACCACAGTTTAGAAAAGTTGCAGACATTTGATTTGCATTGCTATATAAGGAAAGCTATGGATGAGAGATGTGCAATATTTTGAGGACAGTGTGTGCCTGTGGGAGGGTTTTTATAAATAAGGAAGGTTATTTAGCTCAAACGAGTTTTCATAATCTGGCAAGTAATCTTTTAAGCTTTGAAGAGATTAAAACAGTATATTTCCCAGTCCCTGGTTGAGATTTTGATGAATTGTGATTTTGGAACAGTATACATTGTGTCATCGTATGACTCAGTTCTCTTGAAGTTTTCTGTTTAAAATATCTCATCTATAGTTACCCTTACAAAAATATTTGTATGCACTTTAGAATAGGATAGAATGCTTTTCCTAGGAATGAAAGTTATTGTGTTTCCACAAGCATTTTTCTTCATTTAAAGCTTGTTTTTTTCTATAGTTATTATGTTGTTTATTGTTGATGTATTTAATTTGAACTAATAAGTTACTAATTTTATTTAAAAAAGAAACGTCATCGCCCATCCTTCAAATATTATCCTTGGGACTTATTTGGGACTGTTGAGCCCCTATATAACTTATTTATAACTTGCTGGAAGAGTATACCATTTCTTGGGTGCTGTATCGATGACCAGGCTGTTTTTCCATAATTAGGAATATTATTAGCTTTAAATGTAGAAAGGGAATTAAAATTAAGGCAACAGCAAGTGGCATGAGTAGTCAAAAATTGAATTGACTCAAGAAAGAGAGTAAAGATGACAATATTGGCAAGCAGAGGAAGCATAGTAGTATTTATGGGATGTGGAAAGGGTTGGTGGAACATTTTATTCAAAATAAATGTGTAAGTGTTGTGTGGAAGCTAGCTATAGTGGATGTCCCTACATATCCTACTTGGCTCAGAAATTAAACAGAACTTGAGCCTTCTGTTCTGATTAAATCAGAATCACCTTCTGAGCTGATCCTAAGCAGCAGGATTGTAAGGAATTACAGCATTTATTTGTATATAACATACATGATAACATTAAGAAAGGAATTTTGGTAAAATAATTTAAATTTAAGAGGCTTAGGGCTCTGAACCGATTTAGATAACTCAAAATGCAAAATTTATTAATACTTACAGCATATACGAGTATAAGGCATTATATGGAAGAGAAATTAGTTCCCAAAACAAAAATTCTAAGACCTCATAAAAATTATATATTTCACAGTAAAAGAATTTTGAGAAAGGTTTTGATTGATACTTAATTTTTATTTAGAATCACTGCTGTCTTGGAAACAGCAAAAGGCTCTGTCTAATTAAAAGCTCACTCAATTAATGTTTAAATAAAATTTGAACTGGAATGGAGAACAAAGGAAAGAACGTCCAGAGGAATGGGAAAGGAAGATTAAATTCATATAACAGAAATAGAGAATTAAATTCTAACTGCAATCACCTTCAATAACCAGCTGTAGATTTTCTTTGCAGAATGTTTATAAGTGCAACTAAAACAACAAAGAATAAATTATTAACAAGTTGCTTTGTGGGAAATTTTACATAAGTATTGGTATTCACTCAGTTAAAATCTAATATTTTCTTATGAAGCAATGAAATATATTTTGGCTTAAAGGAAGTATTTGGTGTGAATGAAACGCTATCAAAAGAAGTTTAATATATTTATCATGGTGATGTTTTAACATAATGGCCATTTACAGTTTTCATGGATGTTTTTTGAGGTGAAGATTTGTGCTCTAAAAGACCTCTCACCACCTTATAAATCATTTAATCCATCTATTTATGTTTGAGGAATTTAAACTCCTCTATGTTTCACACGATTTCAACCATACTTTTTGTCATCATAGTGATGGTTACTGAAAATTGTCTAAATTTCACCAAATGTCACATTGTATTATCAATTCTGATATGAGTCAATTTTCCATGGAAAATGTATCATAATTGTCTGTTCGATTTCTTTTTTTTTGTCCAGGTACCATGATCTTACAACTATCCTTTTTTTAGTTAGTATAACAAAAAATAATAATACATGTTTCTTTAACATGTATTTCTCATGAAAGATTTCAAGTCAATTCAGTTCAAAGATGTCAATTTCGAGTCACCTGAATTTGAACCCAGGATGCTTTTTAAAATTTTACCTCCTTTACTGTGATTGTTAATATATTTCAAGATTGAGGCTTTCTAAATGACAACATACTGTATTTGGATGAATTGAAGAAATTTTTTTCTCCTTTCTGAAGAAAGGTGGGTTCATATTAGCATCAGAAGCAAAATCCTTACCTTTTTTGGATTGCATATTCTAGATATTTATATTTACCAGTATAGGTTCATATATACATGGTAAAATTCTGTTTGAGTTAAAGTTTAAACAGTTTAACGTTATCTCATCTCACAAAATGTTCATATGACTGGTTATAATTTTCCTGCAATATAAACTACAACAATGTTGGTGCATTGAATTCTGAGTAACATTATGGATGCATAGCAGTTTTCCAGTGATTAGAGATATCAATACAGTCCCCTTAAAATGGTTACATTTCTTATGATTTTTATTTTTTATTTACTATAATTATTATTCAAAAATTAAATGATTTTCTTTTGTAAAGTTCCAAAAAAGGGAAGTTGTCTTGGATTCATGAAAATACTATTGTTTTGGTAAATGATAATAATGGTATTGTTTATTCAATTTAATGACAAGTTTATTTTTGGGTATCATTTTGACTGTCCATTTACTTTTTTCTCGTTGATTGTCTACCTCTCAGAGATTATCATATTCTGCAAGATGAGAGGAATGGACAAGGCTTTTGGTAATTTAATTTGACAACGTTGGAAATGAAGAATCCAAACTTGAATTCTAAAATCAGTGACTTAACTTCAACAGAAGTAAATACTTTCACCTCAAAATCACTGACCTTTTTAGTTTGTCATTTTGATTGGTAGTAATTTTGTTAATGAAGAACAGCTTTTAATGAAGATTTGAAGAAAGGTCTCAATGCTGAAAATAATTTGAGGTCTGAATCTGTTGTATGATTGCTTTTGTTGCAAAAGCGGAATTGAAATATTTTCTCATCAAACTCCATTAAAAACTGGAACAGAAAAAATAATCCTTGGGTATCCTATCTCTGTAATTAATCGGTGATGATTTTTATTGATATCTGTCTTTGTATACCCTGTTTTTGAAGGGATGTGAGGGTATTTCAGTAATTACCAATTATTACTGAGTTTCATTGGTTGAGTGCAATTTTGACTGCTCAGTGTTTCCCCATATTGCAGTGGCTGTCTCCAGTGACCATAGATAAACTAACTTCTACTAACCTTGTCAATTGATCAGAAATTTTAGCCTTGAAAAAGAGGAGGGGCTATGCATATTCAACCTCTTGCATACACATGGAAACAACTTAACAAATATCGATTCCCAGCATTAGTTAGTGTCAGTGTATTTATGCTCTTGAAGACACCTACTGCAATCATTGAACAGTCAATAAGGAATGTTAATCTTTTAAAATTCCCCTCAACACCTGAAAGCCAAGTACCAAGACACTTGTTATTGTATTCGTGGTAATTTGCTTTAACTGGCTTCTTGTAGTCCCAGTGATAATTTGAATTCGGTGGCAGCTTTATCTATTTTTGTAACAGGAATCTTGAAGGCAGGTGAAATGCAAATTTGAGTATCCAAAGCTTTATTGTGTAGTACTAATCAATGAATAAAAATGATGAGCATAAACATTATTTCATTTGGTTAACCCATCATCTTTTAGGCTCTCGAGTCCAAGTTGGCATCCTGTCGCAACATAACAAAGGAGAGTCCACAGCATGGGGACCTTTCTAACAGAGATATTTTAAGGTAAGGGTGTTCTAATTATTGCTATATTAGTGTAACAATTAGCTCTGATGTTAGTAAATGGTTACAGAATGTTTATCAGTGTTACCTTTTATTCACTTTTAACAGTTTATATGTTAAAAATTGATGATAGCAACCATTATTATGAGCTTTTAGATATAATTTTGGAATGAAAAGTAAAGTTGGGGTTCTTAGTTTGTTGATCTAACAGCAGAACATTATGAATGTCACATTTTGCTTGAGTTCTCTTTTCAGCCATCTTACTTACTTCAGATTCAAAAAACTTCGTAATTGGGAATTAATAGGTCAGTCATAAGTCTCAAAATTAGGCATTTCAGTTTTTTTAAATATCTGGAAACCAAAATTATATTTGTAATGGAAGCTTAGCTTTTTATTTGTTTTAAATATGGTAATTTTTAATTCCAGAGGAAGGCGGCTAAACCGAACTCCAATGTCTCCACCAGTTCAGAACTTCATCCGTATATAGGAAGGAGTGGCTCACTCACTTGGCACAAATTGAGCGCTGGAAAAAGAAAAAGTACTTTTGCTTTGTGGTGCAGTGCCTTCTCAATCGAATACATTATAAATTGCTTTTTTATTTCTAGTGCTAAGCAGTGCTTTGGAAGATTGTAAATGGTATTCATCCAAGCTTGTTTTCTTAAGATGACTAAGTGAATGAAAGTGGTTCTACAAAGTTTGAACTGTTAATTGGAGGTAGAACTATAAAATAGTGTTCACGACATAACGTATTTAGGATGCTGGTACATCTGAAATTTATGTGCTTGGTGTAGACACCTTTGTGAAGTAATCCACAATTTTCAAGCATTAATCTTAGTAAACCAACTGAAATTATTTTATATGTTAGTGAATATTTAAAATCTTGTTTAATATTGTTCCTTAGGTTATACTTACTACAAATTGAAGTTTAGGGCAGCTCAGTTTTCTATGATTATTCTTTAACATGTAATTGTTCTAAAGTTAAAGAATTATCTATCTCTGTGAGTATATTTGCAATTCACCCTGAAATGAAAAAGAAGTTGTGCAATTTCATAATCCTAAATTCTCTGCTATTTTTCTAATAGAATGTGTGCTCAGCAGTGGATACAAATTTGTAATACTTTCTGAATCAGCTGAGCTTTTATGACATCATTGTCTGCAAATACACTGAAACTTAACTAAACTATTCATCTAGCATTTTAATTTTACTTTGAAAGGATGTTTGAAGTGCTAGTATGGAGTTTATCTGGCCTCATTTGCTTTGGATCATTTGTTCATTTGAATTCTGTTTGGCAGACTAATGTTGATTTTATGTTTATCATTCTTATATGAACCCAGTTAGCCAATGTCCATTGGAAGGCATTGTAATAGTTGTAAGCTTAACCTTTACTCTTTGTGGTTTCTTTAAAGTTCTTATTGTGACCAACCAGCTGAGTATATTTTATGCATATATTGAGCTTAGCCGGTAAATGGAAACTTCTCTAAAGTATGTAAATACATATTCATTATACCTGTTTTATGTACAGAATTATATCTTATAGTGGTGAATATTTTTATTAAAAAGAATTCACAAATCAGTGTTTTTGAAAATATTTAGCTCTAAATAACCTTTCTTCATTCGATTTCAATGGAAAATTTAATGAAAAGGTAGGAAGAATGCAAAAAGTAATCATAAATAAGCTTTCTTTAACCCATTTCCTTTGGTGTATGAACTTCTGATCCCACAATTTGCTGATAGAGTTTTACTTTTGTTTCAACATCACCTCATTTTCCTTTTGGCTACATCATTAAATATTATGATAAACTTCACTGATCATGATTTGGTTACACCAAGTGTTTTTTCCCTTGAGTCCCAAATCCCTTGCAAATTAATTAAAAGTGGAAAATAATGTAGTAAGAAGCTCTAGATGAAAAGCTTAAGCCTAATTGCTTATCAGCAATTGTATCAAAGTTCCTGTTTGAAAGGCCTCCATTGCAAACATTATAGTCTCTTCTTGAGCCTCCTGTAAGAAATGGATATTGTTTCCCAAATAATAAAATTCTTACCAATGTGTACATACGTCTTTCCCAACCCATCCCCACTACTTTTCCTTACAGACAAACTCTTAGCACCCTGACCCTTTCCCTAACCCTCCTCGTTGGTACATATTTATTAACTGTTAACATTACTTAACGTTAAGACATGGTTATCATTTAAAAGGTTTAATTATATAGTGCTCTTCATAAACAAAAATTCGCCCCAGAAAGATTTGATTATATTAACACAGGCCAACATGGGTTTGGAAACATTGACAAAATTAAAGGTTTCTTATTGTGTTTTTGCCCTGAATTAGGCCATTATTAAAAATTATCCTGCTGTAGAAAGTCTTCACGGGAGACTAACCGGGTCGTTTCTAGGTGTAAAACCGATGTTTTACCGTGGCCATCTTCAGGGTGAATTCGCCCTGAAGATGGCCACGGTGACAGTGACCGAAACATCGGTTTTACGCCTATAAACGACCCGGTTAGTCTCCCGTGAAGACTTTCTACAGCAAACCATTCACCGGGAAAGCACCAAATCCTTCAAAAATTATCCTCATTATAAATTTAGTAGCTGTTTTATCAATTTTATTTTTCTGATTCTTTATGAGTATCGAGCCTTTTTTTCTTATGGCAAAGTATACTGATTATCCCAGTGTATATGGGATAATGGGACATGTGAGGAGGATTCTAAGGGTCCAAGGATTTTGAAAGATGAAGTTGAGAGAGCGATAAAAGACTTAAGGGACAAGAAGACAGTTGGCTCTGATGGAACCCCAGCAGAGGTGTTGACGACCTTAGGGGAAAGTGCAATTGGTATTATATAGTAGTAGTAGTAGTATTGTTGTGGTAGGCTCACTGATCTTGTTAATATGATACAGGAGTTTCCTGATGACTTCTTAAAAATTATAATGATGCCCCTGCCTAAAAAAAGTAATGCTCAAGTCTGCAGAGTTCCGTACAATCAGTTTTATAGCTCATGTGGCAAAGATGATGACCAGAATAATAATGAAGAGGATTGAGACTAAGATAGAGGAAAACTTGGGGGAAGACCAGTTTGGATTTTGAAGAGGAAGGGGAACAAGGGATGCCATAGGGTGCATGAGAATGTTAAGCGAAAGGGTATTGAAGGTAAACAGAGAGATATTCATATGCTTTATTGATTATGAGAAGGCATTTGATAGGGTGAAATGGGATAAACTACTGCAGATTCTAAAGGAAATCTGAGTGGTTTGGAAAGATAGAAGGGCAATAAAACAACTGTACATAGGTCAAAGAGTTGTGGTGAGGATAGAAGGAGATGAGACGTCTATAGGAAGAGGTGTGAGGCAAGGGTGTGTTGCCTGTCACCACACTTTATACAACATATATGGTGACAAACTGATAGAGGAAGCCTTTGGAGGGATAGTGGTAGGAGGAGAAAGAGTGAAAACTATTAAATATAATATAAACATCGAAAAATCAAAGGTGATGAAGGTATCAAGAAAGGATGGGCCAGTAAAAATTAAGTTGAACGGGAAGGAATTTGAGCAAGTACAAACATTTAAATATCTGGGAAGCACCATCACATCTAATGGGTGTTGTGTACAGGAAATAAGAAGTAGAATTGCTCAGGGAAAGGCAACATTCCAAAAGATCCAGGAGCTTTTGACAGCTAAGAACATCAAGATGGAGTTTAAAAAAAGATTTGCAAAGTGCTTTATATGGAGCATTGTATTACAGTCGAACCTCCTATAACGACCTCTCTCACTAGCGACCACCTCTATTAAAGACC
Source organism: Ladona fulva (assembly GCA_000376725.2). Lineage (NCBI taxonomy): Eukaryota > Metazoa > Arthropoda > Insecta > Odonata > Libellulidae > Ladona > Ladona fulva. The sequence continues at coordinate 767,483 of KZ308458.1, read as the reverse complement.
AGTCACAGAATTTCCCGGATGCATCCTATTCGTTTACTGAGGCGCCGGACCTCTCTATAACGACCACAGGCTATAACGACCGCGACCACCTGGCGAACGACCAGACATATCCTCACCCCATTGTTTACAACCTCCGACACCGACCGGGCGGGCGACTACTGTCTGCTAGACGATTTTCATCATAATCCCATAACAAAAGCTTAGGAAAGATTTTGGACGTTTTGTGTCTTGAAGCCGACAATGTTGCTTGTTTCTCCGGACCAAGACGACTTTTTGACAATGTTTGGTTCTTATGAGATCTCTAGCTTCATTAATGTAACTTAGTTTCCTTTCGATTTTCTTGAGGACAGGTGTATTTTGCATCAGGCATATTTTACAATGGCTGCGAAGAGGAAATGGCTCTCATTAGAGGAAAAAATCCAAGTGTTAGAGAAGTTTGATAAGTTCAATATGAGTCAATGTACTTGCTGAACAATTCGGAGTTGGCAAGACACAAATTTTGACCAGTTTGAAAGATAGAGAGTCGATTTACAAAATGTGGCGAGAAAACACTTGCAGTCCAAGTGCCAAAAAGAAGCTGAAAGCAGAGGCTATCGAAATTGATGCGACTGTGTTTGAGTGGTTTTGCGCCCCAAGGCAGAGAAGTTTACCGATAAGTGGACCAATATTGCAAGAAAAAGCGCTTGCCGTAGCTAAGAAATTGCAATGTCCTGATTTCAAGGCCTCAAATGGCTGGTTGGAAAAATTCAAATTGCGGCATAATATTTGTGCAAAAGTTATTTGCAGTGAATCAGAAAGTGTTCCTTTAGCAACCGCTGAGGAATGGAAGGCTAAAGTCAAAAACTTGTGTGAGGGTAATAACCCCGGGGGACCAGGATCCTAAAATATTTGTCGTTCAAAATGATGATGAGCTATGTATCGAGTAACAAATGCTACCGTGGGAAGACTCCAATATGGAAAATCGGTTATCAGTTACAACGCGATAAAATGCATATCGCCTGGCATCAAGCTCTCTCCCGAACTCTTCGAAGTCCCCTCCCTGCCTGCCTGCCGAGTGACGATAAAAGAAACCGCTAAAAGCGTGCAAACTGTGCAACGATGCGATGTTTATGAAAATATTTCGATCTATGGAACGAGAGAGAATCAGTTCTTCCTCAGAAAATTTCAAATACTGAGGGTTTTGTGGTGTTTAATATGAAATTTTTACATTGGCAGTGGAAGAGAGGTTTGGGAAACGATAAGTGAGAAAGGGAAAACCCAAAACAGTGAATAAAATGAAAAAAAAGCAAGTGTTACGGGAACTGAATGGCTGAGGGAACCCACTGACAGCAGGTGCTCTGTGATAGGCATCGTGCGTAAGGGAGTTTATCCATAGCAGAAGATTTTTGAGAAGAAATGGTCAAGACTTTCAATGGTAGGGGTCTATTGCGTACAGCAAATGCGGTGGTATTCAGAGGTCCGACCAAGACCGAAAATGATTGCACATTCCGTTTTCTTGGAAGGAGTTAACAAATGCGCTGTTTCGGAAGCATATTTTAACTCCTACAAGTCTTTGAGGTTTTCCCTGCCTCGAAGCAGTTCTTTCTTCCAACTAAATTTCTCTCAGAATCTTTGCAAGTGAAAACAAGGAAGAGATCGAAAATGGAAAAGACATTTGAGGTAAACAAAACCGATGCTGTAGGATCGCACATTCCTCAAGACTGATAGTGTAGATTTCTCAAGCCGATGTCGTTCTCTGAGGGAATCGTAACGTTGCCTCCGTCTTGCCGCCACGGTTTTGGCGGCGTTGCAAAATATGATTTGATCTCTTAAAACATTCTCCTGAGCAAACCATACATTCATCTAGAAATCCAAACGTTGCTGCGTGTTTAGAAAAAATAGTTCTTCAACATGACTACCGCGAAATTTTTTATAAGAAAATTATTTTTGAGAAAACTGGCAAGAATATAAAGTAATATTTTGTCTTTGCTTAGCAAAAATTATATGGCTTTCTAATGTACAAAACATTTTGCAGATTGAAAATTGGATGAACCGTCACAATTGAGCTTTATTGTACATTTTACCATAGTGGTGCTGCCATCTGTTGAAATTAAATCGTAACTTTTGCCGGGATGATTAGCCTTAAAAATGTTCACCAGAACTGTGGAAGACACGGCAAGTTTGCTGTCTCTCCAAAATATTAAAGACAGGTTGGAAGATCAAATCTTATTGCAGAGAAATAATGCTAAGCAAAAGAAAATTAGTGATTATTTTAATTAATCACTTTTCGCACGGGAATTGGTAAAACTGCGTAAAGCTAAAGAAACAAACAAAAACACCTTTTTAAACATACCCATCCTAAGTGGGAAGTCCTAAGTCTGCAAAAAAAATGAAAAGAAATGTTTTTTTGGTTGTTTTTACTAGATGAAATGTTGAATTTGCCGCGTTGAACCCCTACCTCCCCTCTCCCACTTGACCTCTCCATAGCGACCACCTCCTATAACGACCGATTTTGAGATACCCCGTGGGTGGTCGTTATAGGGAGGTCCGACTGTATATGGATCTGAAACATGGACGTTGAGAAATGAAGAGGTACTGAGGAGGGTTAAAGAAGAGCGAGACAAAAGGAAAGCAAGCTGGATAGGCCACATATTAAGAGCAGACTGCCTACAGAAGAAAATCTTTGAAGGAAAGATAAATGGGAAAAGAGGAAAAGGAAGAAGTATGTATGGGATGCTAAGTGATTTGAAGAGAGGAAGGAAATACCAAAATGTGAAATGGGATGCACAGGATAGAGATGCCTGGAGACAGCAGTGCCATTGAAACCTGTGCTAGGACAGAGTTACAATGATGATGATATGGGATAACTCATGAAATCAATAATCTACAATTGCCTTGGTCGTCAAAGGGATGGGTTGTTTATTTCCAAAAAGTTTTATGCATTTTCTGCGTATTTTATCAAAGGTCTCGCAATTTTGAAATTATATGAATATTTCATGACTTAAATAAGATAGTATGATCATTTTCCTTTCTTTAGACACTTGTCTTGATTCTGTGGGACCATTGTTTCTAATTTAATTTTGTAGAAGAAACAACCTCTGCAACTCTTCTTTGCTCTTGTCCCTTTTATGAATGCAATTTCTTCTTCACACATTGCTTTCATTCCACTACAAAATCTGATACGCCTAACCATGAATATTTTTCTTAAAAAATTCTCAGATTCTCTATGTTTTGATCCAACCCCTTTTTATTTACACATTTTTAACTCTCTAGGTCCAATTTCTTAACATTTTTTGTAGACCTTTTTGTTTTCTTCAACATAATTTCCAGCTCTTGCTTAAAAAGAACATGATCACTATAGAAGTCAGCTCCAGGAAGTCCCTCCACATGTTTTGTACCATTCTTGTATCTTTCTTCTACTTTTTAAAATCAATCTGTTTCTAATACCTATCTTCAGGTGATTTCCAACTGCGAAACCTTCTTTTTTGATAACTCACACTATATTAAAGCAATATTAATTATTTAAAATTTAATTGCTGTTTTTTCTACTCTTTCCATGTTATTGTAAAAATGAAAAACCAAAAGCAGCATTTTGTCATGTTTTTCTTACTTCAAGAAATATCCTTCATTTTCTTTACCAGATGAGTGTTAGATTGTAATGTAAACAGCTATGGTTAATTTGAAAATCTGCTGAAATCTCATTGTTTATACCAGTGTAATTGCATATCTATCCTGTTTGAAGTTGGAAGTAAGACTGCCTGCCAGATCCTTAGTGGCAGTTTTTGCTTCCTCTTTAATACACAAAAAAGGTGCATTGTAAATCATGATTATACAATGTAGCAGCAGTCACAGATCTGGTAAAACCACAACAACTGGCAACCACCGATCTGGCGCATTCAGCAGTAGGCGATGTCACAAATAGTCATAATCATGAAGATTTTTTTATACCATTTATCCTTAGGTTGTCAAAAGAACAGCAAAATCCTGGATACCGTTCAAATGCCGAACGAATTTCTCAAAGTTGCAAAACCTAACAATACAGTATGATTATGCTATTGAATAGCTGGCATTGTAAATTAAGCAATTTGACTGCTGAAATTTAACTGAAGAGCTAACATATGGAAAACTTCAGAGAAATTCTGCCCATCGATATCAACCAAGTTTGAAGGCCTAATTCTCTGCAAAAATGGTTACTAAGGAGGAAAAAGGACCATTTTCGATTGAAATGGACCTTTGACTTCTGCGACAGCAAGTTTTTGGGCATACTAAAGAGATTAAAAAGCTGAAATTAGATCGCCAAAACGGACTTTCCGGACCACTGTCTGGCATGAGTTCCGGGAATATCGTGACATCACGTGAGTCATTGGCCTTTGCTGCTTAGTTCAGCAAAGGGGCTAGGGTAAAGAAATCTTAACATTTGTTGATTCGGAACTCACAGGTCGGAGTTACAAAGGAACAAAACAGAGCTAAACACAGAAATATATTTTTTCTTTGTTGATATCTTTTTACTTTTGTAACTATGGTTTCATTTTATTGTGAGTTCCTACTGTATTTCTCTAGTGATATTCTATTTTTTCTTTGTGTGTTAGTACAGTAAGCACTTATCCTTCCCTATCCTAAACATTTTATACATGATTACCAGGTCTGTTTAATGAATAGCTTGGTGCTAAATAAAACTCATATTGTTATTATTATTGCAGGAAATTCTTAACTCCAAGCACAATTTTGGATTTTGAGGAAAAATTAAGGTGGATTATGGGATATTTCCCGCAGTTGTGGAAAGAGACAAGTAGAAAATATGAAAAATTAATAAAATTCATACTATTTTATTATTCATTTATACATAACTTAAAATTATGAACAATACATTTTGGAGAGTGATATTTACCAACAAAAGAGGGTTCCTACAGTATTCTATAAGAAATATAAAATTTCACAATCCATGAAATAAAACATCAGAACATGTAAGTAAATTTATAAACTAATGATCTTTAAGTAAAGGAGAACTTCAATACCTTCAAAATGCAGGATAAGTACATTGGTTGTGACGTTTTCCTGCATTTTGGTGGTATTGGAGTTCTCCTTTACTTAACGTTTATGTTACCGCCAGTGGTCCGTATACTTCAACTAATGATCTGTTTAATATCCCTATCTATTGTTACCCTTTCCAAGCGCCTTGCATAAGAAGACCACTTCTCACTCTTCAAAGGATTACATGACCTGAGAAGCTGAAAATGCACATCTGTGTTTACAATTGCCTTAAGGAAACAAAAAATGAAGATGATAAATGTACAAAAAATGCAAAAAGTTTTTTTCAGGGTGAGGGATATATCTGCTTTTGTCAGCTTAAGGGTAGTGGTAACCAGATCGAATATATCTGACTTCAGCAGCTAATGAATTAAAAGTGTTTTGACAGTGGAGGTAATTTTGCACACACGGAATCAAACATGGGGCTGCTTTCATCAAAGGCAAAATTGCATCAAACTTGGCAATTTAAAGTCCTTTAATTAAAATAAATCTTCATATAGTAGAAAGATGTTTCTCAGTGACATAACATTTTACAGTTTCAACTCTTCTATGGATTAATGACAAGGCCCATTGATGTGTTGCAATGTCTTTTTAAATTTGAGAATGACCTCTCCATATATGCAATAGCTAACTTTTCAAATATTTTAAGCTACACAAAGAAGCTAGGGTTAATATTAATCCCTTTTAATTTCAGCAATTTCCATTGAAAAAATTTTTTCGATGTGTGTTTCTTCTAATAAAATCGTTTTAGTCAAATTATGCCCATTAGTTTCATGGAACTGCTTTGTGTTCCAATTAATTAAATTTTTAACATTATTTACTGATCATTTCACTTTGTTCTTGCTATTTTATACAAGTAAACTCTTTAAAATCATGCTGAATATATTTAAGAATGTTTGAAGTCTCTCATACTGGAAAATCGCGTTTAGTTTGATGGGAGCACATATGAATTGTTAGGTTAGCATTTCCAGAAATTAAATGAATGCCTTCTTCAATGAGAAAACAAAGCCCACGTTGTCACTTGGATCAACAGCAAAGCATTTCTCACACAGTCTCTACACAATCTATACAGAAAGAAAGGGGATTATGGAATGAAATTTTGCTAGAAAAGGCCATTTATCCGAATATTCTGTTATAAGAGAACAATGGTGTCATGAGTGTCGATCCAAGATTAGTATAGTAGATGTAAAGTTGTAACTGATTTCCTCATTGGGAAGAAAGTATCAAAAAACTGCTTGAGTTATCATAAGACCTGAGCGCTGATGTATTGCATAATTTGCTAGTCCATCGTGCCCACAGCATTTCGGACCAAGAAAACCTCCCTAGGGAAATGGAGCATTTGATAAAGACTTTGTTACAAAATGGGCACAACATGAAGAACATCAATTGCGCCTTTAAAAGAGCCGTTCGTGAGACCGAGGGCACAGAGGAAGAGAAGCCAACAGCCACTACCTTTCTTCGCTTTCTCCCATATGTATCGACCGTATTGGGAAAAATAGGCAGGATTCTGACCAAACACAACATCAAGACGGTCCACAAACCTTTCAAGAAAGTGAATTCCATCATAGGCAACCCCAAAGATGACTTGGGCCTAAAAACTCCTGGGGTCTACAGTATTCCTTGTCAATGTGGACGCAAATATATCGGAGAAACGAGCAGAACGATAGAGTCATACACCGGGAAAACATCAAACTCTTCATCCAAACATTATGTTTTTAAAGAATTTATAACAACTAACTGTTGATTAGCCTGATCAAATAAGAACAATATAATAATTAATAATAACAAAAATCTTCGGCAGCCCCTGAAATTAACCCTTTGGAAGTGCTGCCTCCTGAAGTGAGCGTGCTAATGTGATCAATCCTTTTGTACTCAAGTTACACGCTGCTCTTATTTTGGGGGAAACCTATTTTGAAATTAAGCTTGAAATTTAAAACAGATGACAAAGAAATGAAAGTACACAATAAATCATTAATAACACTTTATCACAGCCAACTTTTTATTCTAATAAAGGTGAAAAGTTAATTAATCAAATAAATTAAGATATATTCTATGAAATGCAATAAAAACTTACTTGTTAGCTTCTGTGGTTCATAATATATTCTACTGCATTTTACCATAATTACTTAGGAACAGTTTATCATTAAAATCACCGCAATTGAAATTCACTTCATAGCTGAATGAACCTTGTTTGGTATCCCACACTGCCAACTATAAAGTGTCGAGAGATCACAATCACACTGGGTATATCAACTGACCATAAAAAAAGCTTCTAAACAAATCACTCCAGCCCAACTTGTCTTCTTGTGCCAAACTCTTGTGATTTAGTGGCATACATGCGCAAACAGTGGCCCACCAAGACTGAGTTGTAGGACTAACTGACAGGGTGATCTGAGACAATGTGCCATTGCCCAGGGGTGTCTGCCTTGATGGCAGCGCAACCAACTCAACAGTGCCTGTGAAAAAAGAAGTCAATCTGAGTATTCACTTGAACAGCAGAGCCATCCACTAACACTTAAGTGCTATACCACTTCATCAATTGTTTATTTGGTATATCCTGTTGAATAAATAAATATAAGATCCCTTGTTCTCTCGAACAAGCCCATACTGCTGTTAGATGAAACAGGTGGAATGGTAGTTAAGGGGGGAAAAGAGAGAAAAATGAGCTTCTTGAAAATAGAAGATATTATTCTGTTTGAGGGTGATCAATAGTTGATAGATCCGTTTGTTTTCAATTCATTTGTACATTCTTGTGAAGGATGCAAGGAGATAAGATGCTTTAGGAATTTCAAAATTTGACAAGTGGTGTCCTTCTAGATGCACAAAATGTCCTCAACTTAGTGATTTAAAAGAGAAATATTAGAGTTAAATATTGATTTTAAAAAATGATTCGTAGATATCTTCCTGCAAGTGGCAGGGATAAAGGAGACCCTGTTGCGAGGCCTTGCTCATTAAACTTAAGGGTAAAATAAAAAGTACATAGTTCTGTCAGATGCACACATCTAAAAGATTTAAAATACCTGCACATATTTGTCAACCATAAAGGCATTATATAAAATATAAATGATGATGGATAACACTTCGTCCTCCAGTACATAAGTAATAAAAGATGTTACATCAAAGACACTAAATTATTTGGCATTGTAAGGTAAAGTTATCTCCATTATTTTGCTGGAAAGTTTAATAGTTTTAAATATGGTGTTTTGAATGGAGTACGGCCAGGTTCACTAGAAGGCTATTTTACTTAGCGGGAAGTGAGTGAGTGGGAGACAACTGGTACATCAATCTTATGTTTTTTGTTAAGTCTGGGGGGTAAAGGGTTCCTGCTGATATGAGATTTTTGTCAATATACCTTTAAGCAGCACTGATTTTGATACCACAGTCAGAGATTGATATTAGGGAACACTAGGAATATGGCATATATTACAGAAGGATAAGAATTTGCCACATTTTTATTCATTATGTATTGTACTTAAATCATATTTTACACTCTTACTGTTTTACAAGATAATTCATTATTGTTGCATCAAGTCCATTTTCTTCAAGCTGTACAGAGGATACAGCAAGTTATTGACCATTAAACATACTTCAGTAAAGGAAAAAAGCTAACGTCAGGCAAAAAATTATTTCCACCATGCATTTTAAAGATATCAATTACATCCAATTGATCGTTCCTTAGGTATACAATTGCTAAGTATTTGTTTCACTCACTTGTGATGCTGTCTCCCCCTAAAAGCCACAAAAAGGATGAATAGAGAGGAATGGATTGCACCAAGAATCTCACTTTCCTCAGCAAGCCTCCCAACATCAAGGCCATTAAACGCAACTGAAAAAGCAATTATCACAATAAGTCATTTTGCCACCCCTTTCTATCATATCTCTGTTGCTTGTACAAATTGAACAAAAAAATCTTCACTATCCGTGATTTCAGATAAATTTGTCAGTCACAAAATTTAAGTTTTCTAACAATTCTTATAATATTATTTAGTTTGTGCTGGAAGGTCTGGGTGGAAAAAGGAACATTAAACATGTGGTGGATCAAGGGGTGGAAAACAGCAAGTTTGTGGGAAGACGACAAAGGGGTTGTATGCTCAGGTAACTATCTATTCATAAGATTCTAAAAGATTTACCATTGTTTAATTAATGTTGTTTTGTTAACAACTGTTTAATATTCCTCATCACACCCAGAATTTTCAGTGTGAACTAAATATAAATCAATCGCTTTAAATAATGGTTTTCCAAGTGATCTTGTGAAAATAAAACTCAGCTAAATTTTGTGCTACTCTATTTTTTCTTCCCCAAGGATTCCAAACCCAAATGGGTAATGCTCCCTTTTCAAGTGAATACTTCCTTTAAACTTTCTGAGCTTCTTCTGGAGAACTTGAAGGCTGGTTTCTATATGCCTTCAAATCCCCAATGTTCATTATCTCATATCAAAGACAAAAGGATTCCCTCCTCACTATCAGAGGTTTAAGAATTGAAATCAAAAAATTGAGGATTGCCATGTAAGTGGGCCACAGAGGTCAGAAACATGAGTGGCAGAACACAGACAGTGCTACTGCCCGAACAATACATCCACTGCCTTTGCTGTCTATATTCAAAAAAACAGTCATCACAGCTCCTTCCCTCCAAAACTTCTCTGCAGGTAGCCTAAGAGAAAGAAGCTGGATGTTTTGCAAGCAATGTCATGACATAATGTCTGCCAAAATCTGACCAATGAATTAACATTCTTGAACCTTTCCAACTGAACATAAGCACTTGCATTTCTTATACATGTACTTGATGGTGGCATTTTAACCTAAACTGGTCCTTGTGAATAACATACTGTGGAAATTACAAAGTTTTTCCTCCATAAAGGTAATAATTTATTTCATAAGATTTTGTTCTCTAGAATTAAGAGACCTCTTTGAACACACCACCAATTAACTTCAAAACGTTGGATGGATAAACAGCTAATTAACTACTCCAGTGATTCATAATTGATTGCAAAGACTTTAACCTTAAAATGTTTCAGAAGAAACAAAAATGTGACATGCATGTTTGTTAATACATACAACAATCAGGTTAATAGCCAAAGTTTGTACCACAGGGGTGCATATCCAGCATTTATCAATGGAAAAGAATTGTGTGTGTTTTTAATTTTTTCCACTAAGTATTACCTTCAAACAATTTTATTTTGAACGATACAGATTCAGGAGTAACTTTGTGGNGTATTGGAGGTAAACAGAGAGATATTCATATGCTTTATTGATTATGAGAAGGCATTTGATAGGGTGAAATGGGATAAACTACTGCAGATTCTAAAGGAAATCTGAGTGGTTTGGAAAGATAGAAGGGCAATAAAACAACTGTACATAGGTCAAAGAGTTGTGGTGAGGATAGAAGGAGATGAGACGTCTATAGGAAGAGGTGTGAGGCAAGGGTGTGTTGCCTGTCACCACACTTTATACAACATATATGGTGACAAACTGATAGAGGAAGCCTTTGGAGGGATAGTGGTAGGAGGAGAAAGAGTGAAAACTATTAAATATAATATAAACATCGAAAAATCAAAGGTGATGAAGGTATCAAGAAAGGATGGGCCAGTAAAAATTAAGTTGAACGGGAAGGAATTTGAGCAAGTACAAACATTTAAATATCTGGGAAGCATCTAATGGGTGTTGTGTACAGGAAATAAGAAGTAGAATTGCTCAGGGAAAGGCAACATTCCAAAAGATCCAGGAGCTTTTGACAGCTAAGAACATCAAGATGGAGTTTAAAAAAAGATTTGCAAAGTGCTTTATATGGAGCATTGTATTACAGTCGAACCTCCTATAACGACCTCTCTCACTAGCGACCACCTCTATTAAAGACCAGTCACAGAATTTCCCGGATGCATCCTATTCGTTTACTGAGGCGCCGGACCTCTCTATAACGACCACAGGCTATAACGACCGCGACCACCTGGCGAACGACCAGACATATCCTCACCCCATTGTTTACAACCTCCGACACCGACCGGGCGGGCGACTACTGTCTGCTAGACGATTTTCATCATAATCCCATAACAAAAGCTTAGGAAAGATTTTGGACGTTTTGTGTCTTGAAGCCGACAATGTTGCTTGTTTCTCCGGACCAAGACGACTTTTTGACAATGTTTGGTTCTTATGAGATCTCTAGCTTCATTAATGTAACTTAGTTTCCTTTCGATTTTCTTGAGGACAGGTGTATTTTGCATCAGGCATATTTTACAATGGCTGCGAAGAGGAAATGGCTCTCATTAGAGGAAAAAATCCAAGTGTTAGAGAAGTTTGATAAGTTCAATATGAGTCAATGTAAT